>JABXWE010034127.1:0-12478 GCA_014611495.1 Limonius californicus
CCACAGACAGACATTTTTTAAAAACCACTTTTTTGGGTTCCTAGAGACCCAAAACGGATATTTCCGTTAAAATCTCGATTTCGAAAATTTTCATGATTTCAATACTTACCCTATACCTATAAGGTATGGGAAAGTAAAAATTGAGATCCTGAAATCAGCTAAAAATTTGAGGAATACGAACATTTGGATTAGTGAAGATTTTCCAAGGAATATTCAGGCTCAAAGGAAAAAATTAATTGGACACCCGAAAAAATCACGAGAGAAAGGATACAGAGCGTTTTGGAAATTCAATAAATTATGCGTAAATGGTAAAGATTACTCTTTAAACGATCTCAAAGGAAGAGATGAAGAAGAAAAAGGACATCCGGAGCTCGATGAGAATAAGAAGAGAGGAAGAACTATTAGTCAACGCTCACCAGAAAATACTGATGAAAGCCCATCCAACTCAAAAGAGAATGGGACCGAGGATACTATAAGGCAATCAAGGAAGATTACAAATACGGGCAGATCTTTAAAAAACTAACAAAACAAAACAAAAGGAAGATGACCGCCACCAAATATGGATTAACGCTAATAATACAGAGATAGCAGAACTAGATATACGCAAGAAAATTTTTATTGGAAATTAGAACGTGAGGACGATGCACGAAATAAGTAAAGCAAACCAAATAGCCCAAGAAATGAAAAGATACTAAATTGATATTCTGGGATTAAGTGAAACAAGGTGGATAGGTACGGGTGAAATGAAACTAAACAGTCAGAATACGATATTATATTCAGGACATAAGGAAGAAAATGCTAAACACGAACAAGGGGTTGAATTTATGCTAAAGCCTTTAGCAAAAAAAGCGTTACTTGAATGGGACCCAGTATCGGAAAGAATAATAACAGCCAGATTTAAAGCAAGGTTTATAAATCTATGTATTATTAATGTATACGCTCCAACAAATACGAGTGAACTACACAATAAAGAAGAATTTTATGAACAATTACAAAAAGTATACGATAATATTCAATGCAATCATAAAAAAGATATAAAAATTATTTTGGGGGATTTAAATGCAAAGATAGGGAATGATAACAAAGGAAAAGAAGAAATTATGGGAAAGGAAGGGGTCGGGAATATAAATGAAAATGGAACTCTATTTGCTGACTTCTGTGCATTAAATAATTTGATGATTGGAGGTAGTACTTTCAAACACAAGCTAATACATAAGGTTACCTGGAAATCACGGGAGACAATATTAGAAACCAAATAGACCACATAGCTATAGATAGAAGATTTAGAAGAAGCCTCTTAGATGTAAGAGCGATGTGGGGAGCCGACGTAGGATCCGATCATGCACTTCTGAGAAGCAAATTTAAAATAAAAGTTAAAGCAATTAAAAAAACAAGACACTTCAGAATAAAGTATAATACACAATGGATTAAAAATGAAGAGGAGCGGAAG
The DNA here is from genome assembly GCA_014611495.1 of Limonius californicus. Classification (NCBI taxonomy): domain Eukaryota; kingdom Metazoa; phylum Arthropoda; class Insecta; order Coleoptera; family Elateridae; genus Limonius; species Limonius californicus. The sequence goes on from JABXWE010034127.1 coordinate 1,451, forward strand.
GACTTTCAACGAAAGCTACAATTAAAACTTGGAGATATGGGAGAGATAAATAAGTTAAGTACTGAAAAAATCTGGGAAAGCTACAAGACCGCGATTACTGAGACTGCGGCGAAAACAATAGGCATAAGAAAGGACCAAATAAGAGAATGGATGTCAAATGAAACATGGAGATTAATTGAAGAGCGAAGAAAAATAAATTTGAGAATACAAAGTGAACCACAGTACAATAAAAAAGAGAGGTTAAGCAAATTATATAGGGGAAAAGGATAAAGAAATTAAAAAGAGTGCTAGGAGAGATAAGAGAAATCATCAGAAGAAATTAATGGAGAAGGCTGAACGAGCAGCAGGGTCAAACGACATGAAAACGGTTTACGAAATAACCAAAAAACTTTCTAGACAAAAACAAAATAAATCAATGCAAATAAGAGACAACGAGGGAATCATTCTAAAAACAGAGCAAAATATTTCAAATAGATGGATGGAGTACTTCCGTGATATCTATAAACAACAAACAGCACACAGAAGAGAAAATTACAGAAATGAAGACTACCAAGAACTAGGTATAAATACAAGTCAAATTACCAAGGAAGAAGTATCAAGAGCCATTTCAAAATTAAAGAGTGGTAAAGGAGCAGGTATGGACCATATATCAGCAGACCTAATAAAAGCAGGAGGAGAAACAGTCGTTGAGCTAATACATTGTTTACTGATTAAAATATGGAACACAGAAGAACTACCTCAAGAATGGACGGAAGGGCTAATCATAAAAATCCAAAAAAAAAAGGTGATACCACACGCTGCGAAAACTGGCGGCTCATTACCTTGTTAAATACCATAAGTAAAATTTTAACTCACATAATAATAGATAGAATAAAAAAACCAGTGGATATAAATTTGAGAAATAACCAAGCAGGATTTAGACCAAGACGTGGATGTAACGACCAAATCTGTACATTGCGAATAATTATAGATGAGGCCTTAGAATGGAAGAAAGAGATATTTTTGGGACTTATACATTTCGAAAAGGCCTTTGACAAAATATATCGCGAAAGTTTAAGGGAAATAGTGGAAACATATGGTATACCCCTAAAGATAATTCAAATAATTAAACTATTATATAATAACTATGGAGCGTACATAGAAATCAATGGCATCACCACAGACAAAATTAAAATTGATAGTGGAGTTAGGCAAGGCTGCGTCCTTTCTCCCCTCCTTTTCCTAATAGCCACAGATTGGATTATGAAACGAATATTCAAGAACAAAAAAGGACTAATATGGAATTTTGGACAATACTTAGAAGATCTAGAATTTGCAGACGATGTATGTCTTATAGCAGAGAAATTGACACACATACAAGCAAATATAAACTCCTTAAAGATAAATGCAAGAGAAGTGGGCCTAAAAATTAATGTTAATAAAAAGAATATTATGCAAATAAATTCGACAGAAAAGAGTGAGGTGGAAATTGATGGAAAAAAGATAAAAAAACTGAACGAAGTACTTTACTTAGGTAGTGTTCTGGAACAAAATACAAACTGTCAAAAAGATATAAACCGTAGAATAATGAGAGCCCATATTGCCTTCAACCAACTTAGAAAAATATGGAATGCCAAAGAACTGTCAACAACTAATAAGATTCGCATTTTCAACTCAAATATCAAAAGTACATTACTATACGGATGTGAAGCATGGGCATTAAATAAAAAGCAAATCAAATGTTTACAAACATTTATAAATAAATGCCTAAGAAACATTTTAAACATATACTGGCCATCTATAATTTCAAATAAACACCTTTGGGAGAGAACGAAACAGTCACCAATTAGTGTAGACATAAAAAGAAGGAAGTGGAAATGGCTAGGACACACTCTTAGGAAACCGAACAGCGACAATACGAAACAAGCACTAGAATACACCATAAGAGACAAAAGGAAGCAAGGAAGGCCGCCACTAACATGGAGAAGATACACAGCGCAAGAATGTAGAGCTTTAAATGTGAAGTGGAATGAAGTGAAGCACATAGCAGAAAATAAAGACCAATGGAAGACTCTAGTGCAAGATATGTGTTACACAGTGCAAGAAGAGAAAGCGCCCTATATTCCTTCATGGAATGGATTAATAATAATAATAATAAACACAATTCTACTAAATTTACCTTACTTTATTTAGTATCTTGTTCTAGCTACTAAACTCGTGTAAATTAACCTTTAAACGTAAACTTCTAAAAGGATGCTCAGTTGTGAATCTACCTTTTACGTGACTATTCGCTGTGCGCAAGCTGAAATATATGGTCACTTACTGCCTCGTTCATGTGTTTTCGGAAACTTGTGGATAATGGGTGCGTCGAGTGTGTTTATCTTCGCTGTTGCAAACATTAAAAAGGCGGTATATGCAAGGAGTAGTTCAAGTTGTCGAATTAACTGTAGTAAAACGAGATCAGCAACTTCAGCGTTGAGGTGTGTATTATTATTATTATTATAATTGTGTAACTAATATGGAAACTTCTTAAATTTTCAATTTGATGGCGCATGTTGTGTTGTATTTAATTTTCTGAGTGCATTATTGACCAGCGTTAGTTTTATTGGAAGCAAACCCATAAACTTTTTACAAAAAACTGCTATGTATTTTTCTACTAACGATTTGCACAAATAATTTTTGTGCAATTGTTTTCCATAAAAAGGATAAACTTTGGGGTCACGGGATCCCACAATGCTGTGTTCTACATTTTCTCTTGCCTGTTAGCATAAGTTAGTGTATTTGCCTCATTTTTTCGAGCATGAAATATTACACAAAAAATTAACCTCAATAACTCTACGAAAGGAGGGAGTATTGACGGTTTGATCAAGTTTTGTACTGCATTTCAAAGGTGGCTGATTGTAATTTTCTAGCTTATGACTAACATAACCATGGTTGTCTTCAATAGTGCTAATGCGGACTATTTCAATGGCAAGAAGCATGGCCGGAGATTATTTATTAGAAAAATGGACGAAAGTTTGACTAAAGCTCACATTACAAGACACATGGAGAAGCCTCATGTAACAGACAGTGAGACTCGGCATAAAGCATTGTGTAGTTGAGGCTTCAAATTGAAAGAGATCTAGGCTTATTTACCAAAATGACCACCATGTGATATTTATCCCCGAAGCAATGATTAGAAAAAAGATAACAAGTGTGTCCAAACAAGCATATTTACAAAAATCATTTATTTATAGTGTGTTTAAGTTGTTTCAATCCATGTACATCGCATGAATTGCAGTTAAATAGTAAAATATTTGTGTACACCTTCATTTTATTATATTTTAACTTTCTAGTTACATAACCTTAAAAATATTTTTCTTTTCAGTGTGGAAACTTCAACCAAAATGGAGCTTCATTGTCAAATTAATCATCAAAATGTTTGAAACAATGCAGCAGAAATATCCTTATTTTATTACAAGAGAACTACTTGAAATGCCAGAAGACTTTCCATTTATGATCCCAAACATGTTTATATCTTGAAATCAATAAAACCCGACACACTGAGAGCACTTCTAAGCAGCCCATCTCCAGGATAATCTATCAATAACTTTTCCGGTGTACACATTATTAGGAAACGCAGGTAAATCAACCAAATGAAATTGTTTTCTATAGTATAGTAATTAGGTTTGTGTAAGTTTAATGGTTTTTTATAAACAAAATCATCAGTGTAATAAGAAACTTATAAAAATAGGACAAACTATAGCATTGCTGCATTAGCTGGATTATAAAACAGTTTTTTTTTTTCATATCAATGATAAAAATGAAAGATGCGATATAGAGTATCTTCGATGGTAAGTAACGAAAGGGATGGATGAAAATTGGGTGCGAATTGGTTATGGACAGTTTGAGAAAGATATTTTAGAGCTTAAAAATCCAAGATAAATGCTTTTTTTAGATGTTACCGAAGGATATCAAATATAGTTAGGTACCTATTTTTACATATATTTCTTAATATTTATTTATTAAAATCCTGTTATTTTGTAACGAAGATGGTTTTATAATGGGACTAATATGATATTTATTATTTTTCTTGATTTTCCTTAGAAATATACAGTTAAAATAGCTTTAAAATTTTCCAAGACGGCAAAATAAGTCATCTTTGTCTTTTGTATGTTTACAATGGTATACTATCAGTTAAACTTTTCACTGCGGGAGCCGGATATATCCTTAAAGTTTTTTCGCATTTGCTGTGCGGGAACCGGATAAATATGCGCAACTTATTCGTGCATTAACTGCGGGACCTGCACGAATACGCATTTAAGTGATACCATGTAAATTTCGTTGCCAACACTTTACATGGAACTTGAAACTTTTGGTACTGTACTGCGGGAACCGTACGAATCCGCGCTTACACTGCACTATTCACTATGTTAAACACATAATGTTTCCCCGTATCAGTTGCTCGAAAGGTCAGGTTTTGACATTCTTCTTGGAGTCAAATTCCCAAAATCATATATTTTGTTTTTTCTTCGTTGATTTGCAGACCAGCTGTCTTGGCTTGTTCTTCTATGTTTTTTACAATTTTTTTGAGTCCTTCTTTTGTTCGTTTTATTACCGCTATGTCATCTGCATAGGCTAAGATTTGGTAAGGGAATGTTATTTCCTAGTCGTAATTTTGTTTTTCTTAGTATTTCTTCTAATACACTATTGAAAATGGTTGTTGATAGAGCGTCTCCTTGCTTAAGCCCGGTGTTGCTTTGTGTATGCCTGTTTGAAATCTATAAAAATTGCATGTATGTTGATATTCTTCTTACTGCATTTTTCATGACTTTGTTTAAGGATGGAAATCTGGGCTATAACCGATTTTCCACCTCTGAATCCTGCCTGGTATTTCCCGATCTTGTTTTCTACTTCCTTTTTTAGTCTGGTTTATCAGCTGTGCTACTATTTTATATGCCACATTTAGTAATGCTATAGGTCTATAATTTGTGCCTGCATTTCTGTTACCTTTTTTGTATATTGGACATATATGAGCCTTGGATCATTTTTTTGGCATTTCTTTTTTTTTTCCAAATTTTCTTACACAATTAATAAAGCTGTTGTAATATTTTTTCATCAGAAAATTTTATTAATTCTGCTTCTATCTTGTCTGTACCTGGGCTTTTATTGTTCTTTAGTTTACCAACTATTTCTGTCGTTTCTTCATATGTAGGGGTTTCGGTATTGGTTTCTTCTTCTTGCCTTGGTTCTGATTTTTCCTCAGTGTCTGTTTCCTCTTCCGTGAGTATCTGAGCAAAGTGTTTTGCCCATATTTCTGCCATTTCTTGTTCGTCCATACAGAGGTCGCCTTTTTCATTTCTCAGGCCCATTGTTTGCTTTTGGAACCCTTTTTTTCCTCCTTTATCTGTTTGTAGAAGGCTTTTGAGTTCCTGTCTCCATAAGCTTCATCCATTTTTTCGTATTTCTCTTTTCTTGCTTTCCTTTTTTTCTCCCTACATATTTTCTGTTCATTATTTCTCGCTACTCTTGTAACGTTCCGCCCGGTGGCTTATTTATACGGGGTGCGAACGCTTCAAAATTTATAACCTGGGTAGTCTCTCGAGTTGTCCAGAATACAATTATAAGTGCTTGGAAAAATAAATTTATTAACTCTTACGTAATGGGATATGTACAAAAAATTAATAAATTAAATAAATATTAAATTCGAATTAATTATTAACAAATAAAATATATGTCTCCGCCACTGGTTTCCTTGGTAGGCCCACTGGCTCGTACGTCCTGATCGGTAGAATGACTGCGAACTGGCTCTTGTAGGTGAAACAGCTTCTCGAGTGGACAAAATGTCCGCCGCTGTCACCTGTACTAGTCAAACGTAAACAAACCATTTAGATTTAATTTGTTGATACCAAGGAAGTAATTTCCTTACGAGGGGGATAAACGTTATTCTGAATTATTAACAGTGAGTCTTAAACTTTCCAGTTTAAGAATTTATATTTAATCAGTGGGAAAGTTTTCCTTACTTAAAACAATGTGAACTTTGTTAAACACCAGTGACAATTTCTGTACCTGTGTCTCGTTCGATGCAAATAGCTCCAGAATAAACAATCAATCTCTGTGTATTGAATTGCAAACTTTACGGTAATAAATCTTCAAACAGGAGATTTTAATTAAATCAGCTTTCCTGGAAGGTGAAATTCAAACTACGCGTTTTAACAGTGCAGTGGTAGTATAGATAATTCAACCTTGCTTTGCGTAAATATTACTCGGATGGGATTCTGACTTTTACAGTGAAAATATCGGGCACACGGAAAATGCACTGTAATTAGTTGGCTAAAATTCTCCAGCCTGCTAACGAGAATGGGACTAATTTCCCTACAAATTTTCACAAAATTACTCTGCGACAGAATTTGTAGATCGCTTTGAACTGTTCAAAATACTCCAAATCAATTCAAATCTTCTAGCGGGACTTACAAAAATTTGACGTCTCGTTAAATTTCTCTACAAATTACGACAAACCTTGTACAGGGTGTTCAACTAATAACAACAGTAATTCTTACGGCTTATTAACCCCGTTGATTCAGACACCGACCTTATAAGCCATAATAATCTTTATACAGTGCTTCCCAAAAGTAACGGATAAATTCTATAAAATCGTTAAGAAAAATGTTTCATAAGAATACTCGGACACGTCGATTTTTATTTTTAAATTGTCATTTAGAGATGTAATTTTCAACCCCCCACCCCTCAACCCCTAACCCCTAGCAACCACAACTTTAAAATTTCAAATAGCAAAGTACCCCTTATGATACCTCATCTGATAGCTTTCTTTATGCTGAATACAACAAAAAAAAGCTTTTCAAAATCGGTTGTTAAATAACAGGGATATTTACCAAAATGTATTCAAATGAAAGTGCCATTATTCGAGCAGGCGTTGATACGGTTGCAGCAATGAGTGATAAAAACAATTGAAATTTATCGTTCTCAGTACGTTTTAATGCGTTTATGTAGTATTTTTAAACATGGATGAAAAAAAAATTTTTTTTCTTAATTTCTCAAAACCCGTCGCAATGTTTACAGAACGTACTGAGAACATAAACTTCAATTGTTTTTACCGCACATTGCTAAAACCGTATCAACGCCTGCTCGAATATTGGCACTTTCAGTTGAATACATTTTGTTAAATATCGCCGTTATTTATCAACCGATTTTGAAAAACTTTTTTTGTTGTATTCAGCATAAAGAAAGCTATCAGATGAGGTATCATAAGGGGTACTTTGCTATTTGAAATTTTAAAGTTGGTGTTGCTAGGACTTAGGGGTTGAGGGGTGGGGGGTTGAAAATTACATCTCTAAATGACAATTTAAAAATAAAAATCGACGTGTCCGAGTATTTTTATGAAATGTTTTTCTCAACGATTTTATAGAATTTATCCGTTACTTTTGGGAAGCACTGTATTATTGATCTTAACCGTTTCAAACACCGGCACAAGAGCAATAAAAATGTCTGTCACAGGGAAAACGGACTACTGGGCACTTCAATGAACAAGCAAAGCAAGTTAAATATTTATATCCACTAACTTTACTGTCAAAATGTGCTAGAAATCCAACGATTTCGAACGGCGGTATAATTTAACGAATTACCCCGACAGCTATCTGCGGTCGACGCACACTGGCTCGCTTGACTTCGGACTCGGTAACTGGAAACTAAAAATTATTAAATTTGTTAATACAACGGCAAAGTACTGGAATATTATTAATTCCCTTTCGGGTAAGAATACGGATTTTACTAGACTGATTAATTTCAGGAACGGATTTTCAACACTAGGATCTTTTAAGAATACTCTTAAAAGAAGGCTGAGGAATATTTTCTGACTTTTGATGAAATCAAGAGCCAGGAAATAAAGTGATTTCAAATGGCCGCGCTGGCGATTTTATTACTGACCACTTTTCGATTTCCGTCATGCGCGCACCCCCCTCTGGTGTAGAGAGGGATGCGTGTTCTGGAACATTCCGCGTCACGGCTGCGGCAGATGTTTGTTATTGGTTTCTTATCTCCAAAATGTTGAACCTTCGTGTAATTGGTAATTAAACACCAAATATTCACTTTTCACCATTTTGACCTCGTTACACTCTGTATTTTTTTTTTAGTGGTCAGCTGTCACGTTTTTGTCAACACCAATTTCTTCTCGGCTTATGACCCGTGCCAGATATTTAATTTTATTGCGTTACATTTTTTGGACAACAATGACATATGCATTTGCCGCACAGGACATACCACTTCATAAAACGCTTGCAGCAGTGAAAAGGTTAAAATGAAAGATCTTGCACTGGCATACCTTCATCAGTTTCCAGAAAATGCTTTTATTTTTTTTTCTATCAAGAGCAAATGATAATGTAAATTTTGTTAGTTTTTTGCTAGTGGCTTCAATTTCACTGACTTCATATCTCTTATAGTTTACGAGATCCCTGTAATGCAATTCAAATTTGATACAAGTTAATCCTGCCTTCAGTCAGTGTAGTTGTTTGATACTTGCTGTTACCACATAATTGAAAGATAATAATTAATGTGCTACATTATTATTATCAATATCCTATTTTGCAATTTATGTATTCTAATTGTACCTGCCATTCACTAATTATTACAACATAGCGGAAAATTTATTTAATACCTTGCACATACGGTATTTTTATCAAATATTTGCTATTGTAAGGTGTGGTTTAGAAAAAAAGTAGCAGGTTTTCAACAATTCGAATAATAGTACAATGTAAAAGTATTTATTATTGTGTGAATCTTAAACTTATATATAATATGTATTCAAATTTATAAAAGAATTTATTGCTATTATTATTTATGCCAGAAGTGGCGAACCTTAGCCTTCATTCTTCTCATTGAAGTTTGCACATCAATTCTGGTCGTATTTTTTCTACTTTTTGCCACATTTGGCGAAAGTCATATATGTTAGCAGATCGATGTTTAGTGTTTTATAGTTGCTTTTCCATTAAAGCCCGATTGGCCGCAGCTCAGGACAATTTGACAGAGTGGAATCCTTTGGGACAATGATAACATTGTTGGTTGAGTAAAACTTTTGTGCAAATGTTTCAAAATGGCGTGTATCCAGAAATACTAAAGTGCTGTGAGAAGTTACAAGAGGCAATAATCTCCTTTTTAAACATTATTTTGTAATCGTCCGCTCACGTGGAGACGGTTGCCTAGTTTTAGCTCAGAGCCAGAAGTTCGTAATAACATGCGGAGAGACTAATGGTTATAACAGGTTTTATTATGTTTAAATGTTACAATAAAGGCAAAAAAATATATTTGATTCTGAAATTATAAAGAAATTAATAATCTTTGCAAACTCCTGGGCGGTACGCCCCTGGATAGAATCGGAAGTTCGGTTGAATGGACGGTGAAGATTGCGTTACAGCTGTAGGCCGCGCGCAGGTGTACTCTATTTACATAAACAAACAAAAATGGTTGCCACCTGGCAGTTAGTTTAAATGCGTTTAACAGACTCGAAACCACTAATCTGAATCTTTTCAGTATTCACACAGTTATTAGATTAACTTGTCACCTGGTACGCGTACTGGTTAATTTAATCCGCCTGGGCAGCGTGTCTTCGCTGATCCAATGAACGTGTTGCTAGATCCGGATGTGCTGGGAAAACGTTCTTGGCTTCGCAATCTCGCCGCTAAATGAATTTAAATGTTTCGTAGAATATTGTGAAAATAAAATTGACTCACCGTACAGGTGAGTACTTGAAATTGTTATTGCCTAATTTCAAAAATACGTACAATCTGGCCTGACCGACTAGAACGTATTGTTAAATTAGTTCAGAAATTCCCAATTACGGGAAAATATGAAAATCAAAGGTCAAACTAGCCTGGCCTGACCGGCTTATAAGACCTCTAATCTCTTGTTTCACTGGTATGTTAACCTGATTGACACTGACTGGCATAACCTGCTGGATATCAATCAACGTAACCCCAACGGCGAAGTGTTCCAGAAAATGAATAAATGCGACACCGTACAGGTACGGGGATTTTATGGAATTCTCTAACGGACTGGAATATTCTCACGGACTGAGAATATTTCGGCGGCTGAACTTATGTTTGCTTTCTTCTCTGGCGGACTGGTAATTCAATTCTCGGCTGACTTCGTCGTTGAAGCCTTTGACTCATAGTTTTGTTCAGCCTTCCATCTCGGATGGAGTTTGACTCCAAGGCACCAAATTTATGCTAGGATCCTGTATATATACTGGTTCCCTTTCTCTACGCTTCTCCCCATAGTGTAATCGAACGCGACCATGAGTGCGTGAGGGAAAACAATTTAGACCTCCACTTGCACTGCTGCAGCCGCCTCTTTCAGAAACTAAAGCGACCTAACATTTAATTATCAAATGCTGAAAAGGTTGCTTCCCGCAAACTTCGTTACACTTTAATAACGTGAGTTCAAAAAGTAATTATATAAGGGTTGGACGTGGAAAATAAAAGTAATGTCAACAGCAAGCTTTAAAATTCAATAACTGTCATCACTGTTGTTGCTGTCATAAGTTTATATTGAAAATTCAATTAAGTTACAATTATAATGGTTTTTACAATAGAACACGAAACATTTATGATTGAATCATATTTTCGAAATGATGTTCGAGAGAACGGCGAATGGATTTACAGTGCGGTGCCACGTTTAGAGGAATTTCGGCAACAATTTCCAGATATTGCTGTCCTTGAAGGAGATTTTTACAGCGCACTTAGAAGATGTTTTGATGTATTCCGAGATACAGGGAGCATTACTCATAGAGATAGAGCTGGAAGGCTAAGAGTTCGTACTCAAAATACCGTTGATGATGTTCGTCAACGTTTGAATGAGCAACCCACTACATCACTACGTACATTTTCGCAAGAGACTGGTTTATTATTAGGAACTTGCCATACTAATGTCAAAAAAGATTTAATGCTGTTCCCATACAAAATTCATGCTTTACATGAGTTGCTGCCAGCAGATCACAATAGGAGAATTTTGTATTGTCAGTGGTTCCAACAAGATTTAATGAACAACGACGAATTGCTA
>JABXWE010034128.1:0-22713 GCA_014611495.1 Limonius californicus
GCGCCTTCTGTCGGATAAGAAGTAAAGCCGTAGGTCCCGTGCCACTACGATGTGTGACACGTTAAAAATCACTACTGGGGTTGGAACTACCCCAGATAGGCAAAATTCTTAGTTAGGGTGTACAATGGGCCAAATGTGGCCTAAGTGCATAGAGATGCTTGGAAAACCGCTTCCTAGATCTCGCTCTTTCAAAGCAAGCAAGCAAGCATATCCATCTCTTTTTATCACATGTGTTTTACTTTTCTTTTCTTCTATCTCACTGCTGTTACATGTATCAAATCATCCAATTCAAAGTTATCTTTAGTGGCATATAGAATTAAAAATCATGTTTAAACTAGATACATGTATTATTTATTATTTGTTTTGTATGTTGTCAAAATTAAATTTCCTGAATATAGCTCAGGCATGATTTTTGTCTTTAAATTTGATCACTTGATATTTAATTATAGGCCCATCGGCATATTGCGGAATTATAAATTTATGTACGCCTTATTACGGAATGCAAAATATTCCAACACTATTTTTCTGTTATAATTAATAAGCATGCTAGAACGAGTTGAAAAATAGTTCATCTTGTATAGAGACAAAATTTGGCATACAAAATACACCACACTAAAGATTCTAGTTCCGCTGTTTAGTCATAAATATATTTACTCGTTATCCCAGAAATAAGAATAGGCAGGTAGAATTCCCCAGGCGACAACTATAGATAAAGAGATAAAAGGGTCATAAGCTGTTGTCGTCATCGTGAATTGTGTTTTAGAACGTAAGAATTGTAATGGGGTAGGTGTTACGAGTTGCCTATATTAATTTCTAAAAGGCGCAAACAAGAAATCCGTCAGCTGTCCTGAGGGGCCTTAAGATTTTGTTGATCAGTTTTTTGAACGCCCTTTACTATTATTTCCGATAAATACAACTTACGGGTTTGAAGATACGTATCTAAATGATGCCTAACAGAATTAATGTACAGCCAAGAGTCTAAAAAGCATATTTTACTTTTACTTTCAGTATATGGCAATTGCTATTTTCAAAAATTATAGGCGCAGACGTCACGGATTTTATAAACATCGCATGTAAATTATAATTTAATAATTATTTTGTTTGTTTTGATAAACACATAAAATGTTGAATACCCTGTATACAAATTCAAAGAAGGAGAAAAGGCGGTATTTTTGAATGTATTTGTATTTTTGTTTCACTATTATGTGAGTTTTAAAAAAGCTTGATGCAGATTTAATTATAATTCTCTTACGTCACAAGAAAATCATGGTCACATATAAACGCTCTAAGCATTAAACTATCACCTACACGACTATTTTTCTATATTTTGATTGCATAAGGTTGTCAAATTTCAAATTTCTGGTCAGTCAGTCAGGGTCATAAATGTTGAGTAGTTAGTCGTTATTTGTTTAAAAAATGGTTATTGGAGCATTTCCTGCTGCTAAACTCGGCGGTTTATTAGTGAAACAAATTAGTAAACCTTTAGCAAATTATATTAAGTATCAAGCAAAAAGTTCTCCAGTTTTTAGGACCTACATTTGCATGCCACCAGCTCAATGTAGGTTGAGGTTATGTAAATAATTTTGTAAAATACAGTTTGCCGTTTTTAGTTTATAACTGGTGTGAAGTAAAGACAAAAATGTGGATACTTAATTTAGGAAAACCTGTAAATATACCCGTTTTAAACGAAGCAATGGCAATCGAGTTGGGTGCAAACCTTCTGGGTGAAGCAATAATTTTTATCATAGGAGGAGGAGCTATGATTTTTGAATATAACAGGTAGTGTAGGAAGTGCTTGGAGTTAAAGCAGTTGTAATCGGTTTCTTCTAAAGACCTGTCTCTGCACAGATCGGTGAGGAAAGAAGCCGCCAAGGAACAGGCCAAACAAGACGAAACGCTTGCTATGAATACTGAAATACAAGAATTATTTTTTCAAATGGAAGAGCAACGCGTTCAGATTAAGGAGTTACAAAGAACAATTTTGGATCTTGGTATGTGGTGTAATGCGTATTGATAGTTTGGAAGTATTTATAATGTTTTTTTTAGAATCGCAAGTTGTAAAGAAACCTTGGGTAGGTTCTAAAACAGACAAACCAGATGACGAACCTCCTTCACCACCAGCCCCACCAAACGCATCCTTACCAAATCAAACCGCAAATGTATCAATAAATCGTCAACCATTAAAAGATTTTTCTGGTACGAAACCAGGGAACCTGTTGTTGAGGGCTGTTCATATAGTTGAAAATGATTTTTTGACTAATATAGATTCAGAGACAAAAGACGTAGGCATTTTAACTATAGCTTTAAATCATCTTTATAAAGATGTTTACCGATGGCCCAGCTATGTATTAATCTAATATAGCACATTAATTTTTAATTGTACATAATAATGCATCTATAATTAAAGTGATAAAGTGTAAATATATTTAATTTATACAACTGCTTTAAGTAACTAAGTTTTTAAGTTTTACAGTTGAATTTTATTTGTTTATTCAAAGACAAAGGCACTGGTCACAAAATAAACACGCAAATAAAGGCTTTGTTTGATATGTAATAAAATTAACCTGATTGGATTAAAAAATTTCAACAAGACACTGTTACAGGAATTATTTGATGTATTTGTTGTTAGCATTCTGATTTTGAAACATTTTATTAACTCTTCTTTGCAGGTGAATAATTGGTGACTGAGACCTTGAAGGTAAATCATGTTTTTTAAACCTGTTTCTTTGCACATCAGATCCATATGATTTGACAGAACTTCTCCCTGATTGAGATGACAGTTTTCTGCTGTGTCTTGGGGAGCCTATTGGAGTCATATTGGGGCTGAAACCAATGTATTCTGAAACTCGTCCTTGTGATTTTTTTACACTGACTGAACTACTGCGACTTCTTGAATGGGATCTGTGGCTAAAATTAATAGTGGGTTAGAAGACGTATTATTTTAAAAATATGTTTGTTGCCTCTAGGGGTGCGATTGTGGAGGCTAAAGACCTGTCCAGGTTGTAAGAATTTTTTTTCTTGACCTTTTAAAAGGAATATTATTCGAAAGTAATGCATTCTTAGGTGTAGAACCAAAACCGCAACCTATGATGTTAGCCTAAAAATCACAATTAGATACTGCAAATATTCATTGTGAAACTCCAGTGAACAGGATATTATTCATTCGAAAAAACAAACTGAAGAACAGTTACTATGTTTATAGATTCTCAGATAATTGGATTGTTCTTGTGATATTTTTAAATATTACATTGGAGTTATTTTATTCCGTAGGGCTACAAATACCTTTATAAAAGATTCTTATAAGTTCCGAAATTCTAGAGGTGGGAGTTAAATTTGGTACACTCTGTACATCGTTTTATTAGAATATTCTAAAAGTTGTCAAACTCAGATTTTCATTTGGGTACCCGTTTTTCACTTGACTGAAAAGATATATTTGAAAATCCTTCAATAAGCTAGATATACAAGGTTTGGCAATTTAATTCGTAGGCTGGCACAATAAAAAGAAAAGAAATTGAAGTTAAAGTAAACTTTTCTTAATATCCTGTACGCGCTGAAATCGTTTCCCTTTAAGAACAGTTTTCACTTTAATAAGAAAGGGAAAACAAACTACTAGTGTCGTGTCAGGTTAATAGAGAGGAGGAACCTTGATGCGAACAAACGCTGTCAGTCCAGGTCACAGTGAAATGCGGTTCAATCGGCCGTGTGGTTAAACCCGTGCTGACGTGACTGTATTTCACTTAGTTAAGTTTAAGGTGCGTGTTGCATGAATGATTAGTATGTGAGGAACCCCCCTGAAGTAATGCGAAAGCGGTTCCTGGGAGGGGGGTGATTTATCTTAACGTCGTATTTAATAGAAAACGACTTTACAGTCCGTCAGAAAAGGCAGGTGCATTGTCATGCAACAAGATTCAACTACGAGGGATATTTTTTAAATAAGGTCCGTTTTTTAATAAGAAGAAAAATACTGTAAATATCATTAAAATATATTTTTTCCATATTCTTCATACTGTTATATACTTTTCTACATAATTTACATTTTTGTTCAAACATTTGACATACCGCTGGACAAGTTTTTGAATTCCGACTTTAAATAAATCTGCCGCCTGTGAAGAAGCCCAATCCATGACTGCAGTTTTTACTTCTTCGTCGTCGTTGAACCAAGGAACTCCTTTAAGTAGCGAAACAAGTGAAGATCACTGGGTGTAAGGTCTGGACTGTAAGGTGGACGATCCAGTTGTTCCCATCCAAAAGACCTGATTAGACCTTGTGTTTATGTAGAAACATGTGGTCTTGCATTGTCATGGAGCAACATTACACCGGAAGACAGTAGGCCACGCCGCTTGTTTTCTATGGCACGCCGGAGCTTTCTCAAGGTCACACAATACGCATCAGAATTGATTGTTGTGCCTTTCGGCATAAAATCCACTAAGAAAATCCCTTTCCTGTCTCAAAAGACAGTTGCCACGATCTTTAGTGCTGAAATTGTTTGTTTGATTTTCAGTCTGGTTGGCGACGATGTGTGTCGCCATTCCATTGACTGTTTCTTGGACCCAGCGCAATCTTTTTGTTTTGTGATCGTCAGAAAGCAGTCTTGGAACCCACTGAGAACACAATTTTCGATAATTCAGTTTCTCCGAAACAATGGTGTACAACACTGACCTTGAAACCTGTGGAAATTCAATAGATAACTTTGAAATCGTGAATCGTCGGTCCTCTCGAATTTTGTTGTCCACATCACGAACCAAATCTTCAGAAATCAGAGAAGGTCGGCCAAGGCGTGGCTCATCATGCACATTAACCCGCCCCTCCTTGAACATTCTCACCCACTTTCGAACTTTATTGTCACTCACAGCATTATCACCGTAAACTTCACAAATCTGACGGCGAATTTGCGCTGCTGCCAAGTTTCTTGCACTCAAGAATTGAATTACAGATAGTATCTCACAGTCGGCGGAAGACTCAATTTTCTTAAACATTATAAACTTGTACTGCTCAGCACACAGACAGACGATACGGCTGCAAATGGCGTCTAAACGCGCGCAAAGCATACTGGGCGCAGACGCGCAAGCGCACTGCGTCGATCACGCGTTGTTCCCACTCCCATTCACAAACGGACCTTATTTTATAAAATACCCCTCGTACATACTATTTTCTCGAGAAATGGATTTCAATAATTTCTTCATCGCTTCAACATAGAATGCACTATTTACTGGGTGTGTTTTATGCACACATTCATTATGACCCTGTTTATCGAAAAAGGTTTCTATTCTGGAATTTTGTAAACAACATATTTTGGGTTTTGGTGATAGTTTTCCAATCCATTGTATGATCTAGTGCAGTGGTTCTTAACCTTGTTGGAGGTATTGACCCCCACCAGTTTCATATGCGCATTCACCGAACCCGTCTTAATTGGAAAAATAAAATATGATTTTTTCAAATTCAAAACATAGATATATATATATATTTTAGTGGTGCAGAAAATGAACAAAACCATTAAGAACAAAGAACAAAACCATTAAAACATGATTTTCACACAAAAACAAAAACATAATAATGAATATTTACTGCAAATCAGTGTGACTTCTGCTGTAGCCTTTCAGAGACCAGTTCAGAAATGCGCGGCTTTATCTTTGCAAGTGCCACTCTCATGTCATTTTCGCAACAAAGTCTGTTCCTTTTCTTCGTTTTTATGTCCAGCATCCTCGAAAAGGATTGCTCGCAAAGATATGTTGTAACAAACGGTATGAAAATCTCAGGGGCTTTCTTAGCAATAACAGGGTACGTTACCATTTGTTGACACCAAAACGTTGAGAGCGTTGTTGTTCTGAAGAGTTGCTGTTGTACCTGGCTCTGCTGAATTTCAATGATTTCATCGAGGTATTCATCATTGACATCTGTTGTCTCAACACTAAACGTGAACGGCTGTCTCACCCATGCTGGATATGACTCTCTTGTAGGGAAGTATCCGTCGAGAGACTTTGCAAGCTCATCTAAGTGCGTGGCAATTGCTTGCTTCAGTTCCGCGGGTACAGAAATATCTCCGATTCCAGATACATCTTCGATCTTACTACACAGTCGTCTAGCAGGGGAAAGTTTGCGAATTTAACGTTCTCTGTTCGTCGTTTCCATAACGGTAGCTTTTTTTGAAAAGCCTTAAGGTTTTCTTCCGCTTCGATGATGTTGACTCCACCGCCCTGCATCTGTTGATTGAGATGATTGAGAGCTGCGAAGATATCAGTCATGTACGCTAAAATGAGAATGAACTCAGAATTTTTGAAGCAATCTGCATGACAATGTTGGTGCTCTTGCAAAAACAGGGCTAATTCCACACGCATGGTAAAAACACGATTCAGCACCTGTCCCCGGGATATCCACCGAACGTTAGAATGGTACAGGAGTACCTCGAATTCAGATCCCATTTCTTTACACAGCTCCCTGAAGATACGATGCCTTAGAGCACTATTTCGCACATAGTTCACGCATTCCACTACAATTTTTAATACTGCCAGTTTTGGAGGTAAGGTTTTTGTTGTCAACGCATGCCTGTGCAGAATACAATGCGTAACAATGATGTGTGGTGCATCGGCTTTCACTAGCGCACCAAAACCAGACTTTCTTCCCAGCATGGCTGGAGCTCCGTCCGAACAAACTGCAGAAACCATATCCCACGAAAGATTGTTGTCTTTGAAGAAGTCATCCACAAGTTTCTTCATATCGGCTGCCTTAGTTGTTGTTGTAAGAGACTTACAAAATAAAAAATCTTCCTTTATCACGTCGTCTTTCACATAGCGCACGAATACTGCAAGCTGGCTTAGATTGGAAACGTCTGTGGTCTCGTCGAGTTGAAGGCTGAATTTTGCAGGGCTTGAAATCAGATCTGCAACTACTTGAGCCAAGATGTCTTTGCTCATGTCCTCTATTCTGTTGCTGATGGTGTAATTTGAAAGAGGAATTTGGTGTAAATTAACTTCAGCCGCCTTTCCCAGCATGATATTCTCCATCTTTAACACAGCTGGTTTTATGAGGGTTTCACCAATGGTGTGTGGTTTGCCCTGCTTTGCGATCAGGTAAGCAACTTCGTACGATGCTGTGAGGATCGGTTTGTTGATGGGTACAAAGCCGAGAACAGGGAGAGTAGCCTTTTCATCGAATCTGGCTCTCTTCACCTTGAATTCAGCGAGCGTTGTGTTCTTGTATTTTCCATCTCCATGCAGCTTAAGGAAGTGTTCTCAGCAATACTTTCTGGCATCACTGATGAATCGGGTGTGTGTCTTGACCTCCGCCGAACCCGTGAGACTGACTCACCGAACCCCTGGGGTTCGGTCGAACCCAGATTAAGAACCACTGATCTAGTGTTTCGTCTTAGGATCGTACTGAAACACCCATGACTCATCACCATGTAGGTAGTTGAGAAAATCTGCATTGTCGACAATTCTGAACGATGCCTGGGCAGGATGCAACTCTTCTCTGGTTTTGATCACATAAAACTGTGCGGGACGAATTTTTTACAGATCCTCCTCTTCCCAAAAAATTTTAATGCAAAATTTGTCGAATCGTCTGCTTATTCATGTTCAACTCATCTGTTATTATTCAGATCATTCGATGCTCTTTTGCTATAATTTCACGAAATCATGCTACCGAATTTGAATTTCGAGAGCTCAACAGACACTCGGTTCTAGCATTATCTTAAATATCCTCATGTGCTTCTTTAAACCGTTTTTAGACTATTCAAACACACCAGTACGACTTAAGGTGTAATCTCCATATACAGTTTTCAATATTTTATAAGTTTCTGTAGGGATTTTTACTAATTTACAGTAATATTTAGTTGCTGCTCCACGACGATTGACAGAAACACGATGTACGAGCTAGCGTTTTATGCGGAAACTAACTGCTATTCGATCTTCGGTTGACTATCTTTTCTTGATAAGTGAACGGTGAACTATAATTGTTGCCTCACTTTTGGTTTAATTTCCCGTAATGCCAGTGCTGCAGCGTAAATTCAGGAATAAATTACCAAACCCCGTACAGCAATATTTAAAAACTGCTTATTTAAATTCTGTAACATTTAATTAAATTGGTTTTTAAGTACAAGTTTTCTCAAAACAGCTTTCTATTAATTTATTTATGAAAATGAAAAATGTTACCTAGTGATTCATTGAACAGATCAGTTCTGTATACTAATAATCAATATTTATTAAGTAAGTTCTCACAGTATCTTACCTCATAGTTTCAGAAATATTGTCATAGTCATTACATGTAATTCTAGGTGAGGCAGATCTCGATCTTTGCGTCTGTGCTTGAATTCCTTTGTTCATTTTTCTTATTGATGGCGATTTATTTCTAAGGTATATGGTGTTTATATTTGGTTCGCATGATTTTGAGGCCGATAGTTGCCTAATGTTGTGCCTTTGCTTGTTGGAGCTTTGAAACAATTAAGAAAATAAGTAAAATTAGTGATCATATTTTCACGCTGCTAAATTTGTATTCATTAAACTCACCTAAGTGAGAAAATATTTGTGAACAAGCAATGTTAGAATAGCTGCTTTTAAAAAGTAGCTAGCTAAGCCATAAGATATTTTTTAAGAATATTTGCAGCAAACCTACACTAGCTATTTTTTAAAGTAGCTAATTACACTGCAGCTCCTATTAAAGTAATCATATCAGCTACATTTCCACTATTTAAAAAAATCAATTTCAGCCTAATCTTAGTGTTATTATATTTATACAAGGTGACTCATGTAAGCGAACGCGCCTAAATGCTTAAAAACATGCAACCCAACTTACGTATTAGCGACTTCTTCGATATTTACAATCATATTTTCATTGTGAATGCCGTAGATATTTCTCTACATATTAAAAATCAATGCATAAGATTACATAAAATTGTCAGCAAGTTAAGCAAAGTTCTGCAGTCGTTTTTAAATTGAATTTTATATAAGAACTAATGGCGAACGCTTCTAACATTTATTATATTATATGCTAAATACGAGGGCTGGAGTGGTTCAGTGGTTAGACATCCAGGCTTTGGATGTAACAGTCCGAACGTTTCCCAGTTCCGATCACTCCAGGGGTTGGACATTCTTCTAATTCCCTGGGTGGTCGGAACTGGGTCCTGGTCGCCATTTGCCATTGGGGATCAAATTAATTGTACTCCTCGTATTATAGTCGCTTAGGAGTAACAAGACCATTAACAAAAACATCCACACACACCAGGCAAGTCAAGCACAGTTTCGCACCAACACGGTAACCCGTAGAGTCGGGCCCTGTTGTGCATAGCACGAACTAGATTAGCCTCACACCGCCTCGACACTGCGCAAGCGGTACAAGCGAGGATCACGATAGTGATGATGATGATGTTAAATATGGTATTTGCTTCTCACTAATATGCAATTGGGTAGCGGGTAGACACCCTCCGCGATCCCGGCGGATATAAGCCTACTTCAGGGAAGCGACCCTGCCCACGCGAGCCGTGCTTTCTCCCTCACCTCCAAATCAGCGAGGGATTCTACACGTCCAAAATCCCTAGATCCTACAAAAAACCCACATCAAATCCATACCTACATCCTCCCCTGGCCAACACGCAATGGCAAGCGCGGCCTTGTAAATGCTCCTCCATAAATGGAGGAGGCTTATGTCCAGCAGTGGACCCTGAGAAGCTGAGAAGAAGAAGAAGAAGAAGAATATGCAATTATATTTCTTAGTTGTTATGTCTAATGTTTGTAGATAATTATTAGTAAAAACAGTTAAGAAACATCCAAAATGACTTAGTACTTAATCATCATGCAGTAATCTGACATCGGCTATTTGCGATTTTCCTTAATTACAGTGCAATATTAGATATTGAAGAAGTCGGTTATATGTAGGTTAGTTTGCACATTGTTAATCTTTCAGGCGTACAGTGCTACGTTGAATTACCCTGTGTAGAGCTGCTACTCGGGTAAAGCCATTTCTTCAGCGTCACCTACGGTTCCAGGAAACTAACAACGAAAGCAACCTAATAACTCTGGTACTGGCATTATTCAAATAAAAAACATCGGGATACTTTAACAAAGTATAGAAGACTAAACGTAAAGTTTAAAGTGAATATTTGAAGATACCAATACAGAATGTGCAGGATTAAATTTTATTATTAGGGCGCCCTTTTTTTTGTTATTCGTGGTAACGAGTTCTAGGAAATTTTTAAGGCTTATGCTGTTTGTAACTGGTATAATTTGTATTTGTATTAAGTTAGGTGCAAAATGTTATTTCAAATTTCTCGAAATTTTGCATTTCTGGTAAAATTTTCAGACTAAAATAAGTGTAGGCAGTTTGACTTAGCAAATAGTAACGGGTTACACTAGAACGTCACTTCTTAAGTCTGGGAGTAAGTAATATTTAAATATTTTTAGGTACAAGTATGTTATCTATTTTTACTAGTTACCTGGATTGGCAGCGAGACAATGCTTGCTGTAGTTTTACTTTCAACGATTTTTCTGAACCTTTCGATTTTTCCAATTGAGTTAGTAGGTAGGATTTCTCAATCTGTAATTTCTGAAGCAGTCTATGATGGGACTTTCTTTCAGATACTAAATTTCTTTCGATCTGTGTAATAGCTTTTTGGAAACTGTGTACCTGACCATTTGAATTTTTTGAGACATTCTTGGTTAATTGCTTTATTTCCTCTGTTAGACGCAGATTTTCTGTGGTTAGGTCATCTACTCTATTTTAAAATAAATTTTAATAGTTTGCTGTATGGTTGTATAGATGAGATACTAATGGATTAGAAAATGGATAACGTACCTACCGTTTTTGGAGTATTTTCACTTTCTGTTTTTCACTGTTGTTGCTTCTTAAGTTTATCTCTTCATACGCTGTTTGTAACTCAGCTTCCAGCCTTCGAACTGTAGCTTGTAGAACTGCTGGGTCTGGAGGACCACAGTATTCGAGAGGTAGTGGATAATTGATTCTAATGTAGCAAAATAGAATATAGAATCTTTAAGGATAGCAGTAGAAACGTTTTGTTTACCTATCAAACTCAACAGAATATGTAACTATAAGGTATCTCCGATTATTATTATTATTATGATTATGTAATAACCGAGTGGAGGAGTAGTTTCTCATTCTTCTCATTCGCATGCCTTCCAAATCTTCATAGGTAAGAAGATCCAAAGTGATCGACTCACTTGTCTGTAAAGTTTTTAAAACTATTTTAAAAATATATGTGGTTTAAAGAATTATATTATAAAAATGAGAGAAATATTTTTCCTGCGCATTCGCATACCTTTAGTAAATCATCATTTTTATTTTTGAGTACACTATTAGAGCATGGATGCGAAGGATATGAATATGCGTATATTGAGTTTGTTAAAGTTCCGATACAACCGGAAGCGATATCGAGCAACGTGGTGGACAATTGCGAGTACTGGTCAAACAGTATTCAAAGTTAAGCAACGATCCGCGCGGTGACTATTTGAACCGGTGACCGAAATTTTTGCTCACACGCTACTACCTGCGATGCCTCGGAAAGTATCTAATATAGTCGGTGTATGTACGTGTACGTATGTAGTGCGTCACTTCTGTAACTAACTTAAACAGGGTTAAAGTGATAGCCGAATGCGGAACTGTCCTCGAGCGTCCCCGCAATAATTTCCGCAATGTATTATTTATTAACTTTTGATTAATTAAAAGAAAAATAAATTTCACCAAAATGGACCAGGCTTTCCGGAGTACCACCGTCCACACATAGCGAGATCCACGAACAATTGGTTTCTAATAATCACTTTCTAATGTTAAACTTTGGAACTCGATTTTTCACGCATTCTCTCTACCTGGTATGAGAAATTAAAAATAATGTAAAGTTATTAAAAAAACCGCAAATACCTTCAGAAGTCCAGATTTTAACATTGCGGTAAATATATCAAATTGTTTGTAGTTTCCTGTTTTACGAGTTAAATTTTCTATATCTGAGGAGAAACATTGCTATTAATTCTTACAAATTTAGCATAAAATGACATACATGACGAATCGTAACTGCATTCCCATTCTTCCCCGGATTGCTTATCGGTTAAAACAAGTTCTAAACAACTATTAATAATATTCATTTTTACTAAAAACGATTGCCCCTGAAAGGTATAAGAAGTTATTAAATTAGGGTCGGACATTGACGTTTAATTAATTTTAAAAGCATTTGATATTTTGAAAAGTCATATAATGTCATTCTGAATATGTCTAGTTCATAGTAACCATTAACAGAGTATTACTACCGCGAGAGCAATAAAAACCCAAGTCAAAGATACCCTTGAAATTTTAAGGTCTTGTCTTGATTGATTGATTTGAAAGAGCGAGATCTAGGACGCGGTTTTCCAAGCATCTCTAAGCACTGCAGCCATCATTGGCTTATTGTACTAAGAATTTTGACTATCTAGGGTAATTCCAATCCCAGTAGTGATTTTTAAGGTGTCACACATCGTAATGGCACGGGACCTACGGCTTTACTTCTTATCCGACAGAAGGCGCACTTACAGATTTTTCCGCGCTAGAAAAATCTCGCCGACCTCAGCCAGGTTCGATCCCGCGTTCCTCGGGTCTAAAGGCAAACGCGCTAACCAGTAGACCACAAGGTCTTGTCTTAGATTTATCTGTAATTTTAAAGATGTAAACATAAATATTTTTAATTGCCATAAATTAATAATTGACAGTTTACATTTCAAATTTTTTTAGGTTATTTATTTCATTAATATTGATTACAGAAAAGTCATTATGTTACGTAATACAATACCTACTTTGAATTTAAAGATGTTAACAGTGGAACATACAATTTGCATATCAGAATCTTATTTTCGTAATGGTCCAACGAATGAAAATGATGAATGGCAATATTAATTTCAAACCTGTTTTACAGAATTTCAACTAACTTATCTGAATGAGGCTGCTAACTTCACTTCTAATAATTTCTATCGAACTGCCAAGATTATTGTGAATAATTTTAGAGAAAGTGGAAACGGAAAAGGGATCAGGAAGACCTGTGAAAAGCACTGCAGAAGCTATTGATAATATTAGGGTTATCACGGAAGCAACTCCTAAGGCGATCAGAAAACTATACCAAGAAATTGATTTGTAATACATTAAAAAAAAAATTGAGCATGTTTCCATACAAAATGAAAATATAACTGCCGATTATTATCTTCAGAATATCTTAACCCTCTATTTGAATGAACTTCATGATGATGAAATTAGAAATGGTTACTTTCAGCAGGACAATGCCGCAGCACATATTGCTAATCGTGCCATACAATTTGACAGGAATTTTATGATGATCGGTTAATTAGTAGACATTTGTTTCGACCAAGGTCACCCGAGCTTACAGTTCCAGACTTTTTTCTAAAAAGCTATGTTTTTAGTAATAGACCACAGAATCGGGAAGTATGTTTCCATACAAAATGCACTGGTTTATCAACTTTTACCGCCTGATTTCTAACCTAGAATAAATTATTGTCATTGGTTCTTAAAAACATAAATACTAATGACATAATGGATCTCACTTGGCTCAGCGACGAAATCTGGTTTCGCCTTAATGAGCATCTTCTTGTTCTTCTTCTTATCAGCCTTTATTTGTCCACTGCTGGACGTAGGCCTCTTTCTACGATAAAGTATCTTGGCCTCTTTCATAGTCCTCCATGTTCTCATGTCTTGCGCATCTCGGGACCACCTTCTTCCTGTCACTTCCTTGATATCATCAAGCCACCTTTTTGAGGTCTACCGATACTTATCTTGCTGATTCTCGGTGTCCATAGTATTAGTCTAGTGGTCCATATATTTGAGTCTTGTATGGCTACATGACTCACCCACCTCCATTTTAATTTGGCTATTCCTGATATTATGTCTGTGACTTTTGTTTTTTGTCGAATCTCCTCGTTTCGTACTTTTTCTCTAAGATTATCTAGCATAGTCCACTTCATTGCTCTTTGAGTAGTTCTTGTATATATACAGGGTGTTTCGGAATTGCACGGCACTATTTTATGGATGTGTTCTCCAGCACGAAATAAATAAAAAAGTTTATACGAACATATGGTTCAAATTAATTTATTACCGAGATATTGAAAGTTAATGATATTTACAGGGTGTCCCAAAACTCCTGGGACATAGAGCTACCAGGTATTCTAGAGGCCAAAAGAAGTCGATTGGACCCAACTTTGTCATATACCAAAATGTACCGTTTGCCCGTGAGAGGAGTTCAAAGTTTACTTAAAAAATCACATTTTTGTATGCTGTTCAGAAACGTGTGAACCAATTTTAATGAAATTTGGTACCTGGGCACTTCAAAGGAAGCCACTACTTTCAGTAACGAAAGAAACCCAAAAAAAATTGGAGAAGGGTTAAAACCACCCCCACCCCCTGATAAATTTGTTCAGAATTTTTTTAAGGATGATGATACGATTCTATGTTTTTTTAAGGTGAAGACTTATTCATTAGCTTCATTTTTTGACTCTTGTAAAAACTCCGTAATTCGTATAGTTTCGAAGAAAAAAAAATGTTTACTCAAACACTGATAACCGATATTATTATTGCAGGTTTAATTGTATTACAAAATTTAGTTAGTAGTAGTGTATACTATATACATGAAAACAAACTTTTTTTGTTAATAAATGTATGGTTAAAAGTGTTTCCTTTCAGGGATAGAGCTACTCAAAGATTCTTTAAGAAGCGCCTAAAACAGGTTAAATTTCCAGGTGTGGTAGGATCGCTCCCTGGCGTCGGTGGTTAGCCATAGTAACAGAAACAGGCCGACGTTAAATAAAACAAACAAACAAACGTAGGCAACTCAATTTACTACCTGCTATTTGTTTCCATAACGACGGAAATTAATACAGGATAAATAAAGCCCTCTTTCCTACTTTTCAAATTCAAATTAAAGTTAAAATAAATGAATTAACAAAATGTTTCTAAACTAAGCAATAGAAAAAACCAAAATTACAAAGCAAAAATCAACTATTTGAAAAATTCACAATAATTAATTCAAAACTTACCACAATTATAGTAAATGTTCAAGATGTTCTAGAGCTTGCAAAACACAACAAAGCAAACCAATTTTGTTAATAAATGTGTGGTCAAAAATGTTTCCTTTAGAAAATAGAGCCTCTTAAAGATACTTTAAGAAGTCCTTGAAAACTGCGGGGCCTCATTTTGAACATTCATTACAAATTTGTTAATTTTTGAATTAGTTATTGTAAATTTTTCAAATAGTTGAATTTTGCTTTGTAATGTTGTTAATTCAATGCTAAAAAATAAAATTAATCTTTATTTAGTGTCAAACAATTGTTAGAAAATTTAAATCAGAGGGATGCGTAATAAATTCCCATAAAATAAAAAGTGAAAGTAATCACTTTTTAACCGAAGAAATGAAATGAAATATTTTATGCTATGTTGAATAATAATAATTAAAAAAAGTTAGGGATCGCCGGGAACTGAACTCGGTTCAACTACTTGGAAGGCAGCCATGCTGACCATTATACCACTGTGCCGCTGATGTATGTGTTTTGTGCAAAAGGAATATAATGTGCACGGACCTTACGGAAACATCATCCTGTCGATTTTTATTTAATAAATAAATCATCATTTGCGTCCTATATACCTACAAGGTGAAATACTTATTTAATATAAACACTCCATCAACATAACCTTCATACTCAAATAATTCACAACTATAGTGACGTTTGTTTCTGATTTTTAGTTGTCGGTATAGTTGGTTGTATACACAATCGGCGAAATCGACGCGTTTCTTTTAAAAGTATACATAGGCAATGTATACGAAAAAGAAAAATTCCCTGTATATATACCGGTATATATACATTAGCTCTAAGCAACATTCATATATGTAATATCGGGGATACGAGCTATACATTTTTTCTATTATATATAAAATTTTTATAAAAATTTCGTTTTCAACAAATATTTTGAAAATTTTAAAATAACTTTAACTGATAATTCAATTCGCACAAAGTTAATCTTTTCTTTTCTGTATTTAAATAATAATTAAAATGAACTAACTCTGCAAAAGTTTGTTTTCTATAGCTAACTTTTTAACGTTTAAATTGTCATCCATTCCCCAATTTTCGCCCCAAAATTTACGCATTTAAATCGGCAGGCGTGAAGGTGGCATTTATTCGACCCCCACGATTCTCTGCATTCGGCAAACATCGTCTGATCGTACGTATATTATGATTATTCATTATAGCGTTCATTTACTAGGCCGAACAGATTCCCCCGCGCTCGAAGTTTTCAATTCCAAAGCGTAGTTGTGTGACTAGTAACCAATGAATAGTGTTAATACCCTTTCCAAGACTTCGGATTAAAGAAAAACTTCATATTAAAACATTAGGCAGGCCCACGCAGAATTTAAATTTAACACAAAAAATTGAGAGAAAAGTACAGCATAGATGTTACACCTATCGTTTTTAGAGACTTATAAACTTATAAGTACTTATATTGTAGACAGAGTAGTTTATTTTTATTCCATGCTCTCTAAGAAAAGGTAAAAAGGCGACTTAGAAGTTATATAAACAAGATCCGACTTTAAAGAAAAATCTGGTGCTCTGAATATTGTCACATTTTTGTTAAAAAATAATCTTTAAGAAACTTTTATGGAAACACTGACTTCTAAATATTATTGTAAAAACAACTGTGACAACCGCCGAAGCTGAATGTTGCTTTTCCACATTAAAGAGTGTAAAAAGCTTTTTACGAAAACCCCTACTTAACGATCGCCTGAATGCTTACGAAATTGATAATTTTGAAGAAAAAGTTGCGGACAAATTTTATAGATGGAAAATCGACGAGCAGAATTTCATTTTATAAATTAAATGTGTTTTTGTGTGATTTTTTGTTGTGTAATTACTGATTCGATGACTATCTTAGGTTATTGTTTGAAAGCAATTTACAATAATGGGTTTTATAAACTTTTAACGTGTTTTTAAGAACTTCACATTAATTTCGGGTGAGAATTTTCTTATAATAACATACATTTTTGCTTTTAAAATTAAAATGTACCCCTCCTCGTTGAAACCTCACCGGCCGCCACTGCCACCTTATATAATGTTATGATTGTAAGTACCTACTTATACGAAATTCCAAGCGAAACGTTCAATGTCGCTCAGTTGAAAATATTTAAATTTAGCGCCAAATGAAATTTCATAACAACCAATTTCACTAACGCTAAGTGGTAAAAATCCCTAGAATTTTAATTTATAGCGAAAATGTGTGCTAGTAAATAACGGCTTGAGTGTTTGTTTCTTTTAAATACAAGAAAACCAAGTAACTAAAAATGGGAACAGAAATTATTAAATCCTTTGGAGTCCTCCAATCGGAACTGGAACAAGCTAAAAGCAGTCTAAAGGGAGTTGATGAGAATATAAAGCGATTAATAGGAAGGGATCCTTCAGAGATTATACCCCGTCCAGGAATTAAAAGGGGTCTCCCAAATGAGGAAAATAACCGAGGCCGCCAGCGCGTACAGGTATTAAATCGCAATAGGAGCTTCAATCACGAAAATGATGAACCCGCCCTTAAGAGACGTACAGGATCTGTCTTTAAGAGGTTATCCGAGAGGCCAACTCATTACGACGAAGAAATCATGCAACAACCCCAAAAGCAGTTGATTAGCAAAGTAATAGTAACACCCAGAGAAGTCCCTAGCAGGCAAGAAGCACTAGCAGCACAAAGTACAGATGAAAAATCAAAAGCTAGGAACAGACGAATGTTTGGTGCTCTTTTAGGAACATTACAGAAATTTCAACAAGAGGAAACTAAATTAAAATCAAAGGTAAAGAGTTACTGTTTTGATTTAACTTGCCTAATTTTAATTATTATAGGAACAGAAACGAGCACAAGTTGAAAAGAAAATTGAGGAACATGAAATACGGGAAAAAGCTGAAATAAAAAAAGAACGACAAGAACTCTTTTTTAATAGGAAGAAAAAACAAGCAGAAATTAAGATGATTGAATTAAAAATGACCAGAATGAAAGAATATGCTGTGTGGGAAGAACGGCAGAAACCACGTACCAATTTTATATTAACCAAAACAAAACCTCATATATGTTACCTTCCCAGGAAATTGAACGAAGCCAATAAAACCATGTTGGAGGGTTGTAAAGCAGATGTTGAAAGTAAGTTTGAAAACTAGTGTGTGATGGTAATTTGCATATTCATATTTCAATTTAAATTTTTTAGAAATGATAGAAAAGAGAAGGCAAGAAGTGTTTACAGAATTGCAGCACATTGAAGAAAGAATGAAGAAAAACTTTGAGTCTAAGAAACCGAAGGACTCAACCCAAGAAGAAGAGCTTCACGAAGAAATTGACGGCGAAATTGAAAATAAGGAAGAACCTCCTGCAAATGGTTCACATATTAATGATAATATAAATGAAAATTCTGTTACATCTGAAATCGATGGAACAGCGTATTATAATACAGTGAATAATTCCTCAGATAAGGCTGAAGAAGAAGTAGGTAATGAAAGCATTTTAGATACTAATGCTGAGAATCCTAGTATCCAAAGTCCAAATCCTGAAGTACCGGAGCAAATTGACACTCCTAGTACCGAAGCGCAGGATTTAGAAACTAATAAATATACTGAAACAGATTCTAATCAGCAGCAGTTATCTGAGACAATTGAAGAACCACAAGAATGTGTAAATAATGAGCAAACTGTAAAGGGTGAAAGTGACTAATTTTACAGTGCAAATTAGTTAAGATTCTTAAGTCAGGTTTTAAACTAAATAAACTTCGTTTTCTTTAATTTATAATGTGCTTGTATCTAGTACTCCCTGTATACTTTATCTGTAAATTTTTTAATTACACGTAAGGTTATTTGTACATATGCTGTATTGGAAAGTTATTAGAAACAAAAGTGCACCACTATTTAATGTGAAGGATTATTAATTACATAATGATGCAAAAGTGACTAAAACTCAAAGTTTGCTCTAATTTGATGTTCAGAATTAGGCAATTCGAAACTTCTTGAAAACTTATGTGTACATTCCACAGTGGAAATATGTCTCCTTGAAGCTGTGCACGTTTACCCCATTATAAATTAAAATTTCATTTCACGGTAAATATACGATGCTGTTGTTTGTTATAATTTTATTAGGTAATAATATTTATAAGAACAAATAGTGAAATTGGTTTATGATTAGAAGTGGTTTTTTTTTTATACAAAGTGTCTGTTAGTAATACAGGAGAAGTTTCTAACAGCAATTCTGTAAAATTGTTCCTCTTGGTATGTCTAAAATGTTAAAGTGAGATCAAAAGTGTTTTTCCTAATTGTCGTAGTTCACGCTTTTCTGAATATTTGTGTATTTTTTCAGTACCCGTTATGAAGTTTTCAAATTAAATTTGTTCAAAAGTTGATGCTGGGTGTTTGTGCTAATGCTTGTCAGATAATTGCACTGAAACTTAGTGATATGTTCATAAACATTATACTTTGTGGCTAAAAGATCATTCTAGATACAATAGAATGAATAGCTTTTTCCATTGTTTACTGTTTTTGAGAAATTGCTACTAATACGTCGTAAACTAACTTATATACAGTCGAACTTCTCTATAACGGACTCCTCTATAGCGAATTTCTCTCTATAACGAAATTTTAAACGGAACCAGTGCATTTATGCAAAAATACATGTAAAATTACCTCCCTACAGCGAATTGCTTATTCTCTATAACGAAGTTTTTCGGTGGGCGGTTAGAGGGATTTATGCTGGGTTTTCCCAACCATAATGGTCCAAGCCGCTTTCAAATAACAGCCCACTCAGGGGGGCGGCTCAACCCTTTGGTGCCAACAGATCAGCATCTAATGGACTTGTTTGGAATTTCCCAATTGACTTTCTATTCTGGTACCATTTTTATTTTGTCTGCTTATTTCTATGTTAAGTCTTGAAGTGACAACAAGTGATACAACGCGTGAATATGGCAAAACGAAAAGATTTAAGCCTAACAGACAAAATGAAAATTATCGAAGACGTCGATAAGGGGTTTAAGAAGAAAGATCTTTCAGACAAATTTGGTATTCCGGCAAGCAGCTTATCAACCATATTAAAAAATCGTGACTCAATTTTAAGTGCCAAAGAAAACTTTGACCCGGCCAGCAAGCGGCTAAAATTGTGTGTTTTTGACGACATCGATGAAGCAGTGCTTAAGTGGTTTAACATAATGCGTGCAAAAAATGTGCCATTATCTGGTCCCCTTATTTAAGAAAAAGCTTTAAATTTGCTGTGGAACTTTGACATTCCCAATTTCAAGCAACTTTTGGTTGGCTACATAAATTTAAAAAAAAGAACGGCATAGTCGAAAAGGCAATCAATGGGGAAAATGCGGATGTGAGTGAAGAGACCTGCATCGACTGGAGAAAAGAAGTGTTAGAAGTGATTTGTAAAAACTGCAAACGTAAGGACATTTTCAACGCACATGAGTGGGTTTATTTTTCCAACGTACTCCCAATAAAACCCTCACGTTTAAAAATGATAAGTGTTTTGGGGGAAAACAGCAAACAAAGAGTGACTGTTTTGGTTAGTTCCAATATAGATGGAACTGAGAAACATAGGCTAAGCTACTACTCATCGGCAAAAGCAAGAACCCCCGGTGTTTCAAAGATACAAAATCATTGGAGGTCGATTACCGCTTCAATAAAAAAGCGTGGATGACCAGTGACATCTTTGAAGAATTATTACTAGATCTGGAAAAAAATGACCAAACAATGCAGAAAAATAGTGATGATAGTGGATAACTGCAGTGGCGGCTCGTGAGTTAAGAAAGAGGGTGGGTGGACACAAGAAAAAACTTACCTATTTTTTGTACATAAAATCCATTCTCCTATTTTTCATGCTGGAAAAGACGTCTATGACTTTGTTGTCAAAATCCGGGATAGACTGGACGAACTTCTTTTCTATTGATAGGACCGCCAATGCGTTCAGTCGATCTTTTTGCACACAATTAACTTCCATCATTGAAAAAACGTCACTTTCGTCTTTGAATTCAAACGCGCGATTGCGCGAAAACAGCGCTCCAAAGTTCAAATTCAAACGTTAACTTTAAATGGGGAACAATGTGCTTGGTGCCCCATTCGCCTGGTATATCGCATATAGCAAAGATAACCGATAGGCAACCGAATCATCCCCTAAATAGGTACAAATCAGAGCGTTCCCCGGAACATAGTTTTGAGCGTGTTAGCCGCGCCTTTGGTGCGGAAGGAAAATTTGATACCATCGTTAAAATAATGAAATTACAATAATGCACTGAATTACATGCGAATTTCTTTCTGTGTTTATCTTGGTGGTTGGGTGGGCACATGCCCTTGTGCCCTTTAGTACAAGCCGCCGCTGGATAACTGCCCTGCACACCCAGATGTAGGTATCTAACAAATTGAAAAGTATCAAGCTTGTTTTTCTACCTTCAAATGTCACATCAAAATTGCAACCTATGGACCAGGGCATAATAAAGAACTTGAAATTTCACTACCGGAAACGGATAATAATGAGAATTCTGAACCACTTGGAAGGAAATACAGCTACACCCTCGACAATCAATCTAAGGGCTGCATTTCAGAACTAACAAAGGTATGGACTGATGAAGTGAAAGAGTGTACCATCGCAAACTGTTTCCAAAGAGCATTTTCTGATGACTGGTCTGACGACGACAACCTATCGCTCCACGAAATGAAAATGTCATGGGAAAGGCTTCAGTCGCTGGGTAATATCCAGGAAGAAATTATACTAGAAGACTACCTTAATATAGACGAAGGAATTCCCATAGCTGAATTTCCCAACGACGAAGAAATTTTGGAGAGTGTGAGGAGACCAGGGAATGAGGACGAGGAGATTAATTGTAATGAAGATAACGATGAACAGTTGCAATTAAACCTACGAGAACATATAATCTATTCACGATTGATTTGCCATCCAACAGGCTATGGAAATCTGGGGGAATGTGTGGTATCATTGAAATTTGTCAATTAATTAAGTTGGGTTATGTTATTTTTTCTTGATGGAGGTTATGTTTTTTGAAAGCAGGCAATGTTGCCAGTGGAGCTTGTTTGTTCATTTAACATCCGCCTATTTCTGCTCAATATTGGTTTGTGTGCAACTGTCAAAAAACGTCACTTTTTTTTCTTGATTTTGAGTCGTGAAATAGCATATTTGTTTATAGTAAAATAAAGTCTTGACAACGTAAATAAAGTCTTGACAACGTAAAAAAAAACTTTTTTTTACCGGCCGACAAAGACTTTTTTTTATGGGTCATGATCTTGAATGAAATTAGCTTTTATTAGATAATTCGAACGTTATTTATCTTTAATTTGGTAATTTTTCACAGTTGCACACAAAATTTTGTATGCCACATGGCCGTGAACTATCTTTTTTTTATTCGAATGATTATTTGGCTCGGCTGCGCCTCGCCAAATAATATTCATTCTCATAAAAAAAAGTCCTAGTTCACGGCCTTGTTCCATAAATAACTATTATAATACTTAGATATAATAATGATTTCATTATAAATAAAATAATAACTATAATTTAAATGTTGTCGTAACACATACCAAATACATATTGCTGTTCTTTTTACACGAGAATTCTGAACTCTAATCGTACATATGTATACAGAGCATATTCCACGCCATTCTTTGTTGTCCTATATTTATGTCTTGCAGCAAATTAAGAAGAATTAACGTCCATGCCGCTCATGTT
>JABXWE010034129.1:0-18510 GCA_014611495.1 Limonius californicus
TAATTTACTTGTGAAAATACTAAGTTTCTTGTAAAAATCTTAAATTTCATGTAAAAATCTTAATTTACTTGTGAAAATACTAAGTTACTTGGTAAAATCTTAAATTTCATGTAAAAATCTTAAATTTCATGTAAAAATCCTAATTTACGTGGCAACATCCTAATTTGCTACTGAAAATCCCAATTTCTTGTGAAAATACTAAGTTTCTTGGTAAAATCTTAAATTTCATGTAAAAATCCTAATTTACTTGTGAAAATACTAAGTTTCTTGGTAACATCCTAAATTTCATGTAAAAATCGTAATTTGCTTTTGAAAATACTAAATTTCTTGTTAAAATCTTAAATTTCATGTAAAAATCGTAATTTACTTGTGAAAATCCTAATTTACTGCTGAAAATACTAAGTTTTTTGTTAAAATTTTAAATTTAATGTAGAAATCGTAATTTACTTGTCAAAATCCTAATTTACTTGTGACAATCCTTGTTTCTTGAAATAATCTTTATTTTCTCATTAAATTCTTAATTTTCTTGTGAACGTCCTAATTTTCTTGTCAAATACAGAAACTATTTCATCATAACAATTTTTACAAGGATGGGATTTTTCCTATGAAAATCCTAGTTAATCCTAAGGCCGAAAATATAGAAAATATTTAGATTTGAAAATACAAGCTTTTTCTGATGAAACACTAACAGTATTTCTTATTTATTTAACTTTGTATTATAGATAGAATTATTTTCAAGCAACTATTTTTATTGTTTTCTTCCTTTCTATTCCCTCTCCTTTTTTGCCATTCATTCTTTTCTTCCCCCTGCGTTCCCATCTAAGATATGTGCAATTCTTGTATGAGCGAGCATTCAAATCATTAATATTTTATTGCTGTCATCTTTATCAAACAGCAACTGATAATCATAGTATTACATGATAACTATAATTTATATAATCCCTTCCCTTACTGTAACCTGGTTTTGAATTTCTATTCTTTTTTGTGTGGTTTTTCTCCAATTTGTAAACTGGTAGCGGATTAATAGTTTCCGTTAGAATTATCTTTTAACTTTCAATTTCTGTGAGCGTTAAAAGTCCATTCCATTACTACCACATTTAGAACAATGGAATATTTGGCATCTTAAAATATTAATCACTGGAACTTTTAGTAGTGTAGGGCCGAAGAGAGGAGTGCAGTTACCTCCCCGTTTGAGTCAACTCACCCTTTGTGAAAAATCACGTCCGTGTTTGGCCTGGGATGCAAATTTAATGCCCATAATTTTACTTCCATACATGTGTACTTTTGACATCGGGGGTTAAATCGCCTTTGCAACTAGCCTTCCCTCTTTCTCTCGCTCGCAAATAGTGCCGATTAATTTTGTCCTGTTGTGCTAACCACGTGTGGCCAACGCGAGTCGTTTTGTTCATTTGTTCAAGAAACCAATTTTAAATTCACGGGGATCCCCCGTCTCCCTCGCCAGCATTTTTAAATTCACCTCCTACTTTCCGCAAACGGATGACGTGTGGCAAAAGCAAGGGTGCATGCAGCATTAATGTGTGTTTTGCAAGAAACTATTTTTGATAGGAGTTTGGGAGCCGAAACGAATATTGGCGAAATTTATTAACTTTGACATCAGTGGCCGGAGTGTAAAACAAAGGGGTGTTTTAGGAAGATAAAATCGATATGAATGAGCACAAAGGGTACGAATTTTAAATATTTTTTAATGGGGCCGGTTTGTATGCGTAGCTTTAAGAATTTGCTACACATTTGCGGTAATTTTCCACGGTTTCTTTCTTTTACTTGACAGTAATGAAATTTTATTATTTACTATTTATCAATGTCTAGTGAAAACTAATTTAAAATAATTAGCCCACTTGATTTTTACTTTCTCATAATAAAAGTCTGCCATACATTTTAAAAGAAACAAACCAATGCTTCATACTTTTCCCACTCACACGCAAAATTGCAAACGTTATATTAATTCGAGTTAAGCATCTTAAATTTCACTTCTCAATGTGATTCTCGCTTCTCACCTTAAATCTTTCTCATAATTGCGACAAGTACATTCTATTCAGAAGTAGTATATAAGTGATGGTCGTACCAGGGTATTCAAGGTGTAAGCAGCTGTCTGCAGAACATAACGACTCCGTCGAGTGTAGAACCGCTTCATAAAGTATATATCATATTGTAAAGTATTAAAAACATGTATTAGTATAAATAGACTTCAGTATAACACTGAACTTTCTTTTAATTAAAGTGTGAGCGACAGTTTTGATTTATTTTCATTTTCACCAATTTTTACAATATGTGTCACAATTTGCTCTACTGCGGTAAGGCCGGGGAAGGAAGCGCAAATTAAAAAAAAATATAGCTTAAATTACAAAGAATATAAACTATCCAAAATATTAACGACCTCTTGTTTACCACCCGATAGTATATGCTACCGCTCCCACAAACCAGCGGGGACCCGCAGCTTAACATGAGATGCTAAGTGCAGTAAATTTCATCTCCAGAGGGGGCTTTACCAAGACATCACAAATGTTTGTAGTGAAGCCTTACTTCGCTAACGTTAAAAACGCATTCTACGAAGGCAGGCAATATAACCCATCCCTGCGTAACGTTGGTAGTTGTCCAAATTCCTTTCAACGGAGCGAAAAGTTTATTGAAAAATCCGCTGATCGTATCGTGGTTTGAACATAGATCTCCTCCGCACTAGTTAGGCTTACTAGCAAAATACATAAAAAATCTAATCAGTTAATACCGGTATCTTAATATAATGGAAACAACTTAGTAGCAAATCGTTGTGAAAAAACAATTTATCAAAGATTAATGTAATATTTCGATTATCATCCAGCGCTTATTACCTGATCTCAAGGCCTTACACTCCGAGGAAAACAGCTCAAACAACGAGTACAAAACAATATCAAATAAATTTTGGCTAGAGGTCAGCGTTTCAGGTCTGGGGTTCAATTCTCAGTATCCGAACATCGTATTTTAAACGGCGGTTTTTTCCTCTCAAAGGAATAGCAAAACAGCGAGGTATTCTGCTTCATAAACCTTCTCTGGAATAGAAGTGCTTACATGGTTGTGGTACATGGTTCAAAGCTTGTAAGTCATCTATGTCTGTGGTACTTGACAAAACACGCAACACAGGCGCAGGACAGAAGAGCGCTAGGTATTTTAAGAGATAAAGCACTCAAAGCAGAAGAAGCTGTTTTCAAACCTTACAATTGAAACAGCAATTAAGTTCACGGTGCTGCTGCAATAATCACTCATAATCAACTTATATTTCTACCGTTAAGTGGTAGACTATAAATCCAAACTTATTATTAGTAGATTTATGAAATACAGTTGATATTTTTATCAAACTTGTAAGAGGAAAAATTTAAACAATTACTAAGTAGTTTACATTAGATATGTAAATAGATTTTGTTACGGGCCAAACGAGCTTTTTCGTCAGCCCGCAACAAGAAAGGTGGAAGTTCCTTCGGCTTAGCTCAGCGGAGTAGGGGTTGTTCACGAGAAACGCTTAAGGAACGGAAATCAAACGTAGTTGTGTAGAAAGTAAGCCAAAATTAGTGGGCGCTACCTTCCAAATCACAGCTGATTGCAGGTTTATTGTCCCTCCTCCTGTATATAAAGTTTACGGCGTTCATGCACAATACAATACATACAAATAAAAGAGATGGTGAATTTTTTTGACGTTCGAGTTTACAGAAATTACTTGCACTTTACGAGTAATAACTAATAGCAGTTGGCGACTGAAGGTCGCTTTGCATTGCATCAAAAAAAAAAAAAAGGTTCAGCTCTTTAAACCAGTCAAATGAATCTCGGAACAACTTTTCACAATAACAATTTTTACCTTAGTTTTCGTCAAATAGGAAGTAGAGAGAGGCACACTTTGGGGTGTTCCTAGGTTCTTCGGGGAGCAGACAAAAATCGTAGGCACGAGGTCACTTTGCGTTTGTCGCAGTAGCGGCACATCCAGGGACAGGAAAGGGGTTCGATATTAATCCGCCAAAGGCGATCATTTAATTCGCAATGAAGGGTTACAATCCAGCGTGTTTCTTTAAATCGGACACTTGTCGATGGTTCTGTTCACCCCATGGTGATACCAGCGATACGAAAATTCACGCAATGGACACCCATTGAAAACCCAAGCCGCCCCTGCAGTACCTGTTATCGGCGCTGAGGTGTTAACAAGCAACCGGATCGAACGGAAATCTTAAATCGACTGTCGAGAAAACGCAATGCCAATATGCAGCAGCAGAAGTATTTCACCATAATCCGAAATATGTTGCAAGAATTCTGGAACAATTAACACGTGGAAATTCTCAGCAGACGTTCACGGCCAAGCGCGTAGACAAAATATTAATCCGCATTTCTCTAGGATTACAAAAAAAATAGTCCATTAGACTGTATCGGGAAATAATAAGATAGTAATCGGCTACGGAGCGTCCAATAAAATAATCCTGTAATCCGCAAGAAGTGGAAAAATCATACGAGCACAACAATTTAACAAGTAACACAATGTCATATCCCAAATGTGATAGATACAAGCCAGAAATGTCAACAACATTATTTTTTTATTGTCGAACTTCGGGCTTCTATTTTCATTTATTGAAAGTTTCATGTCTCTTTACCAAAAAGCATGTTGCAAAATTTGTGGCAGGTGCATGACAACTATATGAACTGACAGGATGGTATAAGACAGCAATCCCTTTATCATTATATGCATTTATGCAGCGACTAAATTTGTCAAAAATAAAAGAGCGTGGCATAACCTGTTGAGAACTGTTGCGACATTTGTTTACACCAGGCGATAATTTTAGGTACTGAACTAAACAGCATCTCTTTCTAACATCATGTTATAAGCCAAACAGCAGTGAGCCTTGTCGATTCTAATGTAGACGTAAATCTGTATTTTAGTATTTCTTTGTGTCTTACACCTGCTTAAATCATTCCACGTGCCTTAGAAAGAGATGTAAGTTAGAGGTATGTATTTACTACATAGGCTGGAGAAGAGTACTTCGCATATCATGAACAGCGAACGATTCCGTTCGTGACGAAATTAGAGAGTCCAAACGGTGATCGCAAATTGTAAACCAACCTATATTAAAATACTTCGGACATATAACGCGCAAGGAAGATGAAGGTCTAGCTAGAGAGACTAATAGTACAAGGGAAAATGGAGGGATCAAGAGCAAGAGGTCAATCCCCAAAACGCTGGACAAATCAAGTCAAGACATGACCAATATTTCCATGCAACACGCCACGAAAGAAGTTAGTAACAGAGGAAGATGGCGCGATAGTTCGAAGGATAGGGAATAGAAACAACAACGACAACTAGAAGAAGGGAGCGCCATGGATCGCGACTCATCTGTGAAGATGAAATATGAAGGAGAAGAAGCAGTTACTGCGCTAATCCTTTACCGAGGAAGCTACATGAAAAATAGTGTACCTATATTAATTAATAGTGTAGTAGTTACAAATATAATTTGATCTAGAATATCTGAAAATGATTCGACTTCTCTTTTAATCTGAAAACGGAACTGAAGTATATTATTTGATTAATTTATTCTGAAAATAAAATTTACAAAATATATGTTCGGATTTTGAAAGTCTCTTAAAATTCCGTAACCATAGAATCTGATGGAAGCGAGTACACTGATGCTTGATATCTATCTATTAAATCCATACTCATTGATTGCATTTGTCTCAACTTCTCTGTTACGTAAACGCATTCGTTGTAATACGACACGCTGATGATAATCAGTGACCTACTGTTTCTATTCAATTGTGTAAAATGTTAAAAAAATAAATGTAACTGCAGAATCAAACCTGAAGCACGCTTGGGAGTCTTGTTAAACTATACAAACAATAAAATCTTTCTCCTCTGTGTGTAAGCCAATAGCCTGTTAATTACCTACACAATTACCTCCACATTCTTTTGTTAGACCAACCTAACCCGTAGAACAGAGATGAGAAGTTCCACTACATGGTTTACGATTATCAAAG
This sequence comes from Limonius californicus, assembly GCA_014611495.1. Lineage (NCBI taxonomy): Eukaryota > Metazoa > Arthropoda > Insecta > Coleoptera > Elateridae > Limonius > Limonius californicus. The sequence continues at coordinate 6,001 of JABXWE010034129.1, forward strand.
ATATTGTATGACAACCCACACCGACGGCTTTGCGTGCCCTCCGAAGCACGACCGGTTGCATAAGACACTATGTTAGTGTACCCATCCGAGTACTGACCAGCGCGAACTGTTCTGCACTTCAAATACCATTTGACTGACATCTGCTGTGCGACCAACGAGCAATAAAATAATCATAAAATTTCGTTTGATGTTCGGTATAAATGACAAACTGATCCAACATGATAGATACTATGAACCAGCTAAAAATTACAAATGCATCTAAAAAATAATTACGATATATAGTAGATGTAACAATAACACCAACTTCAAGTATTTTTGTAGAGTTTCAACAAAACGGTCTACGTTTCAAATACTAAATTTTGGTACAAATAATTGTTTCTCCATTTTGTGGCTCTATTAACGTCACCGCGTGTTTAATTCCTAAAGTATGACAGTGTTCGTTTATATGCCTAGTCAATTCGGATTCTGAAAGTAACACACACTTAGTGTTCCCTCAGTTGTCAGTTTCAAACAAGGTACACTAAATATCTACTTTTTTAAACATAATTTATTTATTTGTTCCATATTAAAGTAACACTCTGTATAAAGAAATAAATAAACATACATTATAAGAGTGCTCTAATAAGTACATACAACAGATAGGTAAAGTCTCGGTTCCTGTGGGAATTGGAGAAGTTGGAGGGATTACGAGAACAGCGCTTCTAACTGCAATTATTAGGATTATAATATTGTTTAAATGTCTCGTAGCCACATTAAAAGAAGTGTAAAGGACTTAGCGAGGATTTACAGTACAAAAATTTTAACTAACCTCCCGGAGATTTGGTCGCTACTGCTTGAATACTGATTTTGCATGTCGTTGAGCGTTAATTCTCCGTACACGAGATTAGAGATTTCCTTTCCGAGCTTTGCTAACGTTTAAAAAAAACGAAAATTAGGGAATACCCTGATGGGTCCACCTTGCACGCATTAAAGTTTAAAATGAGCTTTTTGAAATATAGTTTGTCCCCTCTGGAAGCTCTAATTTTAATGACTAAAGAAAGCGAACGGAAGTCGAGATAATTTTTGTGAAGTCGACAAACGATTAATTCACAAACGACTGCGATAATTCCGGCTGGATTTAAAACCGGACTCAAATCTACCGTAAGAGACATTAGTCAAAAATACGGGAACGTTTGAATGAATTTTACAGTTCTCGGATATTTCCTGGTCGTTATTATACCACCGCACGCTCGATGAACCAACCTCGTTTTCAGCTGCGTTTGCAGACTACAAGAAATCAGGACGTAGCCTACAAATTTATTATGGTTCGTACCATTTTTCACAGTTCTTTAGAAATCGGATGCATCTTTTTTGAACAGGAAAAGGTCACAGCTAACTGACCCTGTTTTGTCTAACAGAGATCTTACAACCTATCGAAAAATACTCAACTAAACAATAACTTACACTATTCGGTGTCATCAACTTACCCAATTCTACCATTTCTTTTTCCAATAATTATTTCACAACATCTGTTGCGTCTAACTTTATATATACAGTGTGTCCGACGACCACATAAACAACACTAGAAGTAATATATGTACAAAAAAGTTTGTTAAATAATTTAAAGGGGTCTGTTAGAAGTAACACTTAAGCTGATAAACAGTGTGGCAGAGCATTTAAAATTAAACAACGATCCTCACGGTCACCACAAAAATCGACGCTCACACGCTGCTATCCTGGTACCTCAGAGAATACGCAACACCGTCGGTCTCCCTGGGTTAGTGCGCCTCAACACTGACTACCTTAGAAAGGGTTTAAGTAGCAGCCGGATGCGGAACCGAGCCTTAAATTATCCCCGCAAACATTACCCCTACACACTTTACTTTTAACACTTAAGATTTACCAAAATGGCCCCAACTTCTGTTTGTTCTCAGAATAGTTAAATAATGCGAATCAATTTTTATTCTGTCAATATTATTTAGAATATTTTATTTTAAACCATATCAAATAGTCTGCATTTGAATAACTAATTCTTTGCAGAAACACCAAAAATACCTTCTTTTAAAATTAAATTTTATATTCTAAAAACGCAGATTTTTAACATTTATATACAAAGTAATTCTGGGAACAAAAGTTGCGTCAAGAATGTGAATGCGAAACCATTGGTGAGTTATGTAGTGCGATTTTACAGAATATTGTATTTTTCCGTCCCCATAAACAATCTTATAGTATCAAGAACTTATTAAACTCAAGTTGCCCTTAGTCTGCGTGCACGTTATCAGTTATTTTGTGACGTCACACCTTACTACGTTTATACAGCGAAAAATGAAAGTATGCAACCAAAAGTCTTAAACTGCATGTCACATAACACGCAAAACACGAATTCGTTTTCAGAACCACATGTGAACATACAAAAACAGGGCGCGAACGCAAAGAATATAAAATCCCTAGTTTTATGTAGTTTCGTATTTTATACAGAAACTATGAAATAGTAAAAATCAAATTCATAACTGTTACGAATAAATATGATTTTACAACGTTATTTAACAAAAAGAAAACTGAATTGTGTAGTTTTTTAGAATTGGCACTAAATAACAAGTAATTGATGACGTGCACGCAGACTAAGAGCAACCTGACTTTAAATTATTAGTATCGAATCTCCCACCCATGCTAAAGAAATGAATAAATCTTTTATTTTAGCGGAACACCCTATAAATGTGGTGGGAGCTCAGTTGCCAGACCGCTTGCATTTTGGGAAAAACGTCGATTATTGCTTGGGTTCGATTCCCCAGCAATACAACGCTGCGTATAAAAATCTTGTGCTGCAACGCACTACACACAAATTCTTAACTCGGTTCTTATCCCCAAAAATACTTCTTTGAAATTTTTGACGTTCGCATTCGACATTAAGCTGTAGGTCCCTCGTGATTCTGCCTTAACGCTGAGGAGAAGCACGTGGCACAGAAAAGTGCCTTCTCAGTAATGGGATGAACAGACTAACGAAAGCAAGATGTAAACAGATAAATGGGAAAAGACATACGCTTATAAAAACAAACAGATTTTTAAGGCAATAGTTGCTTTTTGGGAAAACATAACTTTACTTATGTGAACTTTAACACCAGAAATATTATGTATTAAACGCGTAAGTACCGTGAAACAGAGTAAAGAAAATATTGAAGTTTGGACCACTTAGATTATTGATGTAACGTTGGATATAAATCTATGAACATCTTTTAAAATGGAAAGGAAAGAACTGTATATCTCCCGTATTTCCACCTTAGCGCTAAGGAGAAGCACGTGGCAGAGAAGAGGTCTGTGTCCAGCAGCAACTCGAAAGGCTGTTGACGCCTCTGTGTATTTTTGTATATTACATTCGTCGATTAGATTTCCGAGAGTTCATTTTAAGTGCTTCAATATCTATGCGGATTTTTTCAAAGTAATGTACCTCAGTAGAGTGCAAAAAATGTCGTGTTATATCTTATATAAACATTTTAATGAATTAACGGTTTATGTTTAACTAAATTATACCCAATAGAATTCAATATATGACGTAATATAGATAGACCTTTCTGAGAGCATAGATACTGGATTTTAGGAACCGGGCGTTTTGGCGCGGTCGGTTTGGCGAAGACCCGCTTGAACATAGAACCATTTAGGCTCGGTTTGGGGCAGAGCTGGTTGAAGGCGGATCAAACATATATTAAAGTTTAAAATATTAAAAATCGGTAGCAAAGAGTAATGGATTTATTTGAGTTTTACGTAATATATTTGAACTTTTATGATTTTAAGTTTTTGGAACTGGCATTTTAAAATGTTATTAGTATATAACAGTAAAATAATTTACTTTAATAATAAATTTTAACCTTAAAAATTGTATTTTTTTAGTTGATCTACACGCAAGTTGTAGTCAGTCTCAGTAAAGGGGAAACTAATAAACAAATACGCTAAACATAATATGAAATAAAATGCACTCATCAAAATTTTATTTTATTTATATAATAAAAATATGTACAAATGTGGCAGTACTTACGTTGACATACGGTATATTTTGAGGAAGACAAATAGTAATGTTCTGATTAAATTGCCTAAATACAATAAGATTATTGCATAAAAAATATTTCAGAATGCTTTTTTTAAACGTTGGCGAAGGTATTTTTAATAAACCAATTGCTTTGTGAATTGGATTTATTAAAAACGCAAAACTTTTTATAAAATAAATCACTATTTAATACATGCTTGCGTCCAAACGTCCCTGCGCCCAAACGTCCCTGCGCCCACACGGCTCTACAGCCAAACGGCCCTGCGCTCAAACAGGTCTGACCCAAACGATGTTTGCGCCCAAACATACCTGCGCCCGACGTCCCTGCGGCCAAACGCCCCTGCACCCAAACGGCTCTACGCCCAAACGGGTCTACGCCCAACCGTCCCTGCGCCCAAACAGGTTTGACCCAATCCGACCGCGCCAATGAATAAAATTTACATAGTACATCTTGATGGTATTTCATTTATTGTTCTAAATAGTGTACGGATAATAACATTGATACCAATAGGGTAACCATAATGGTGCAAATAGTGCAGCTGCATGAAGGTAAGGGCGTAGTTAAATAAAAGTATAAAACAATTAATAGATAAATAACAAACAGGAAAATACATAAAAATAAACATTTGAGATTCAGAAACGATGTTGTTATGAAGCTATTTAATATCTTTTTTGCCAAACATAATACGAATTTTATTTAATTTTAGTAATAAAAATATGTACTAATGTGGCAGTACTTACATTGACATACGGTATATTTTGAGGAAGGCAAATAGTAATTTTCTGATTAAATTACATATATACAACAAAATTATTGCATAAAAATATTTCAGAATGCTTTTTTCAAACGTTGGTGAAGGTATTTTTAATAAACCAATTGCTTTATCAATTGGATTTATTAATAACACAAAACTATTTATAAAATAAACTACTTTTTAATATATGTTTGTGTCCAAACATTCCTGCGCCCAAACGGCTCTACGCCCAACCGTCCCTACGCTCAAACAGGTCCGACCCAAACGTCCCTGCGCCCAAACGTCCCTACGCCCAAACGGCCCTGGCCCCAAACGTCCCTGCGCCCAAACGGCTCTACCCCCAACCGTCCCTACGCTCAAACAGGTCTGACTCAAACCGGATGTTTGTGCCCAAACGGCCCTGGCCCCAAACGTCCCTGCGCCCAAACGGCTCTACGCCAAACCATTCCTGCGCCCAAACAATTTTGACCCAATCCGACCGCGCCAATGAATAAAATATACATACATCTTGATGGTATTACATTTATTGTTCTGAATAGTGTACGAATAATAACGATACCAATATGGTAACCATAATGGTGCAAATAGTGCAACTGCATGAAAGTAAGGGCGTAGATAAATAAAAGTATAAAACACTTAAGAAGTAAATAACGAACAAGAAAGTACGTAAAGCAAAACGTTTAAAATGCAGAAACGATGTTGTTATGAAGCTATTTAATATCATTTTTTGCCTAACATAATACTGTACTATATATTTTTTTGGCTTTTGGGAATATTCCTCTAGAATTGTGGCGAATTAATGGGTGATAAACAGTACATATCGACAGCCACTTTTACACTAAGGAAATTGGAAAACTTTTATTTGTTTGATCGAATAAATGTGGTTTTGTATTTATCACCGTTCTATAGTAATCTTAAACTCAACAGGTAAAACAAAAAAACTGCAACGTCTAAAATATCTTACTGCAGTGTTGGCTATGCTTAACTCGTCGTTTTGTCTAATCAATTCATAAATCAATAAATAGAATTCCCGATATTTTAGAAGGTAACATCTTACAACCTTACACGTACCATTATGGTGGGCTAGATGACATATCTACGCCCCGAGCAATTAAAATAATATTTGGACACGTATTTCTTCACCTATATATCGTTGGTCTTCTCACTTTATCCTACTTATTTTTTGATGTACCAAGGACAAAAAGAGAGCCACTAAATCCGAGCCGCATCTAACAGGGAGATTAAATATTGCAATTCAACCTGAGTCCTGGACATAACCTCAAAATTACTGTTCCTGTTGTTTTCATCTGCTGTAAATAGTTTTTTCTGTATAACATAAAAGAAACTTACATATCTTCAACAAAACTATTTAAAACAGAATGTAGCAAAATGATTTGCTTTGCAACAACTGACCAGCAGAGGACAGATAACTTGAGGTTATGTTCAGGGCGAAAGTGGAAACTGACCGTAAATATTTTATACAAACGTCGGATTTTATTGCGTTCTCAACTCTATCGGAGCTCACTTTGTCTTACTTACAGTGTACGTTTTACGTAAGACAGAATGAAAAATCCGGCGATCTGAAAAATAGAAGTCATCGGGACGTACAACGTCATTTTGTACAAAATAAGAGATATACACCATTAGAAAAAGTAGTAAGTGCGTTTTTCTGAAACTGTTCAAAAGCTTCCCTTAAATCGTTATACTTCACGCCAACAATATTTAGAAAATAATTTACATAAAGCGGTTCACCCTCCGTTAAGGTTTATCCAACGTTTCTCATCCTGCATCGGCCGAAATTAAAATTGACGGTGCACCACTAATCGCGTGAGGCTAACATTAACCAAAGCATACACACATCCCTTTCAGGATGGGCAAGAAGAAACACGAGCTCGTATGCAATTCCCCTGAGGGACGGTGGCATAAATATGAGGTCGAACGGACATTTCGTATTCATAGCAATGTTTAATTCTTCGCGATGGACACCCCCGATAAAATAAGGGTTAATATTTCATGTAAATGCGGCAAGAAAATAAAAACTGAACGGGAAGTGTCCAAACCAACTCTGTTTTCACGGCTTTATTAAAAACAACAAACCAGGAGTGGGGTTGAAAATAACTTATTTTATTTCAGAAGTGGGATTTGAAAGAATCGTTTGCCTATTATAGATTCACATCAAGGCCTTTTTGGCAGGTGTCTATAAATAAAAACGGAGAGGCAAACTAATGCTGATTTATTCAAAAACGACTACAAAAATGTTTCTGCTGCGTGTAAATTATGCAGCGGCCGTGAACAATTTCGAATTCAGACCCCCTCTGGGATATCTGTCGTTGGAAGATCATGCAGCAACGACTCGATGTCTTAGATCTAGGACTGCAATGCTTTGGGGTATTTATAACAAGGAATTAGTTTTACAAAGTGCATTAAGGAGTTATAAACTTGCATTTACTATAGGTACGGTATTAAATGTATAAATGTCAAGTATCTGATAAAAGGGACACCCTAACCTCCCCAGAGTCTAATTGCGTGCTTGCAGGTATCAACAACAGATGCGGGAAAAATTGCATGTTCGCTGGCGATTCCGGTGTTTGATGCAGTTCAGTTTTACGACTCCTCATCTAAACGTGACGAACGGCGATTTGAATATTTCAAGGCGATGTTCTGCTGCTTTACGGTCGAAATTGCCCGGCTTGCGTTAATATATGTTGCATCAAAACCCCCTGCGAGGATTTTTAATTTTTTTACGATTAGCCCTAGAACTTCTTATAAAAGCAAAAATACCTTCATGAATTTTAATAATCGTGTCGTTAAATTATTGAAAAAATAAATAATGGTCGCCATTATGTAAGGCAAGATGCTTATAAATAAAACCATTGTATAAAACATCTCTATGTTTCTATTCAATAAGAGAAACTTACTTTGGATAACGCTTTAGACCTTCTTTTACAAACGCTAACCACACCATTATAGCTATCACATTAACATTCAATGAACTCTACTGTATGATCCATTTACATTTTAAAAATAATATACATTTTAGCGGAAAGAATAGAAACTATTTTTATTTACAGTCCCCAAAAACTTTTTCTTTATATTAAAAGAGAAGCTTCCAACCGATAAAGTTTTATAGAAGTATATGCTAGAGTTGATTTCAAAATCCAGAGATACTAAATCAGTTGCAAGTAATACAACCAAAACCAGGATGGATAATACAAGCAGTTTAATTTTTGAAATTCACGATACTTTAAACTACATCCAACGAATTCACTTCACCGGATTTCCACCAAAACGGCATCTCACTTTGTGATGTAAATTTTATACTTTAAAGTCCAGAATACATTAGGAGTTATTAATTGATCACGACTTTTACACGATGTGCCTAAAACTGTTACTCGAAGAACAATATTTACCATTAAAGAGAGTCATCCAGATGAAAAAGTTTTAAGCAAATACGCATTAAATTTAATTGCAAAACTTATTAATGCCGCATGTGTTAAGTAACAATAAACCTAACCTATAGTTTGAAATCATTCGGCTTAATTTTGAAATTTTAGGACGTCTTGAATCCAACGCATTTAGTTTACCAGGTTTCCACGAAACCGCCATTTCACTTGATGTAGTTGTTTCGGGCCAATCGTACTTTTCCGACGACCCGTAACCGGATAGGTGGAAAACGATACACATACAAATACAGAGTACACAGTAATAAAAGAGGCAGTAAATTTTAAAACACATATAATGAAACTATTGAAATGGCGGTACAGGAAATGACTACAAAAAAAAAGGACAATCAACTGTGTTTTTCTAGTTTTACAACAGAAATTCGAACGTTCGGAAAACGAAGCTCGCCGCCTTTGGGCGCACGATATTTACTTTATTCAAATTTTTTTTGGGTTTAAAATCCTAGCGTACTTCTGTAAAATCCGACAATTGTCGATGTGTTGTTTTCACCCCATGGTAAAACAACTAAACGAAAATTTCACCAGATATACCCGTCGAAAACCCAAGCCGACACTTGCAGCACTCGATTTATTTGCGACCCTCCCCTGAAGATGTAATTTGGGAAGACCGGAGCCATGAAAGGTGAAAGACTGACTGATGTAAAAACGCAACGGGAATCAGCACTTCCCCCTCAAAAAAATTGCACCATATTACGAAATGAGATGAAATGTTCCAGAATAAGGGACACGTGAGTTCTCGGAAGTGTGCAAGGTCAAGCGCGAGAAAAACAACATTTGGCAATTTCGGCACAAAAGGAACTGTCAACATAACTCAATTTTAGAAAGACGCAACATAACCAAAACTGTTAACATACAAGCGGTAATTCAAATAACGTTTTAAATCCTATAGAGCGGCAATCAAATTAAGAAATTCATTCATGTAGAGCGGCAAATTTCAAAAGAACATAACATAGTGAAGTTTTTTTATCTAGAATACATTGGAAATGATTAATTGAGGACGACTGTCGCACGACGTGCCCAAAAGTGTGATTGCTCGAAGAAAAATATTTACCTGTTAAAAAGTATCATCTAGACAAACAAGATTTACGGAAATATGTATTAGAGTTGATTGCAAAATTTAGCCATGCTGAAATTTGTTGAGAATAAAAAAGGGCTAAACCTATAGTTTGAAATCATTCAGTTAAAATTTAGGACTTCTTGCATTAAATCCAACTCATTCAATTTGACAGGTTTCCACGAAGCCGCCATTTCACTTGATGTAGTGAATTTTTTTATCTAGAAGACAAAGGAAATGATTAATTGAGGACGACTCTCACAGGACGTGCCCAAAAGTCTGATTGTTCGAAGAACAAGTTTAAGGAAAAGCATCCAAACGGAGAAGTTTTACACAAATATGTTTTAGAGTTGATTGCAAAATCCAGTCATGCTACATCTGTTAAATAAGCTGAACTATAGCTTGAAATCATTTGGCATAATTTTTACATTTTATCATTTTTTACATTACATCCAACGACTTCAATTTACCAGATTTCCACGAAAACAGCATTTCACTGGAGGCATTAAATTTTATTTATTAAAGTCTGGAATATATTAGGCATTATTAATTGAGGACAACTTTCACACGATAAGCCCAAAAGTTTAATTGCTCGAAGAACAATGGTTACCGTGTAAATAAAAGCGTGCAGACAAACAAGTTTTATGCAAATATGGGTTAGTGTTGATTGCAAAATTGAGACATGCTACATCTGTTAAAGAATAACAAATTGGAATCATTTCAATTTAATTTATAATTTTATGATTTTAAAGATTACATCCAACGACTTCCTTTTACCAGATTTCCACGAAAACGGTGTTTCACTTGGTGTAGTTCATTTTATTTTTTTAGAGTCCAGGGTACATTAAGAGTTATTAATTGAAGACGACTGTTACTAAACCTTTCGTATGAAATCATTCGGCTTAATTGTAAAATATCGGAACGTCTTGGATTAAATCCAACGACTTCAGTTCACCAAGTTTCCACCAAAACGCCTTTTCACTTGGTGCAGTAAATTTTATTCTTTTAAAGTCCAGAATACTTTAGGGATTTTTAATTGAGGCGACTTTCACACAATGTTCCCAAATGTCTAATTATTCGAAGAACAATGTTTGCCATTAACGAAAAGCATTCAAGCGTGCAAGTGTTACGCAAATGTGTATTAGAATTGGTTACAAAATATATTAATGCTGCATTAGTTGAAAATGAAGAAAAAGCTAAACCTACACAGCTTGAAATCATTCGGCCTAGTTGAAAAATTTTAGAACTTTTTGGATTAAATCCAACGACTTCAGTTCACCAAATTTCCACCAACGCGGCCTTTCACTTGGTGCAGTAAATTTTATTCTTTTAAAGACCAGAATACTCTAGGGGTTATTAAAGACGATTCGTTTAAACTCTGAATAATCAAAGAACGATTTACATATTTTGCAATTATGATCAGTCATGATTGCAATTCGCCCCTGGTATGGCGCCAAATTTGAAATTTGAAAGTCAAAAATTCTGAAAACCACTGCATTGAAGTAATGGCTTTTTGCACAAATAAAGCAAGCATTCTCTATGTTGTTTTTTCTATTAATTTAAGCCTTATGACTACTAGCTTAATCTCCTTAAGTTTATTTTCTGTAATTTTAACCGAAAAGAATGATAACCTTTAAGGCGGTAGATTTATTAGGTTTATTACATTCCTCAGCAATGGCTTTAATCATTTATATCAAATAAATTCTTCCGTCTGAAGTCCTACGTTTCGTGACATTTAAGATTAGAGATGATTGTCATCTAATACATATAATATTCTCTTTACCAAACCTTTATACTCCGGGTACGATATACGGTATATGCCACGCAGAGCTTAAAGCTCGTATCTTTTATTTTAATTTATAAAATGTACGAAATATAAATGTATGTCCCAGTTACAATGCATCACACGTGCAATCCGCGCACAAACCTGACATTAGCCAAATCAAAAGGGGTAACATCTGTTAAAAATAAAAGATATTAATGTCCTATCCAAAAAATAAAAGCATGTACCCAGGGACTCGAGAAACAGACTAAATGATAAAAATGACTGGTACACATCTAATATATGATCTGACGTGCATCACCACGCGCGGTTTTCCCTCCCTTTCCGGCGCTTTCCGGGAGCCGAAAGGAACGAGGACGGGGCACGCCGGTGAGCCGAATTAAATGTAAAAATTACATTGTAGCAACATTATATGACTTTTTGAATAAACTGCGGCTTCCCAACCCTCGATTCTTAATTACCCCATATTTTGCTACCCTTTTCTGTCATATATCATATCATACGTGTGCAATGAATTTTAATATATTCGTTATTCTTGCGCTACGTGCTCTAGATTCACGTGTAAACACTTAGTGGCGGCAGGGAAATTTTATTTTCGAATTTTACGCGGGGAAGATGGAGCTTTCCTAAATAGGCTGTGTATAAATTTGCTAATTTAATGCGTAATTACTAATTAGGCAAGTTGGAGGGCCTAAAAAGGGTAGATAATACCGTAGGTACGTTTAGTAAGCACGCAACACACGGTGGCAAATAAAACATCCCATCATCAAAATTACAACAATTTTACATTTATCCTTGAATATAATTTCGAGGGTGTAAAGTTCTTCTAATTTATCGGCATAATGCAGAGAAGTTTGCCACATTTAACCAAACTTATCCATTACGGTTGATGTAAAAACATGTCGCATTACCATTTCCGGCGAACGCCGCGAATAAAAATCATAAATCCGAGACTTTACGCCACAGCTCTTATTTCCCTAATTAGAATTTCTTTTCATTATGGCCCGGGCATTTATTAAAAGGTTACGTAGCATAATTAATATGACGTGATATAAATGCAACTGTTTACGACCACCGTTGCAGCCTCTTCCTCTTGCTTTTCTTTAAATTTACTCCTTGGAATTAACTTAACCTGCCTTGACAGGAAATTACACTGAATTTTTCAGTATTGAACTAAAAATATTAGAAAATAGGAAACTTAAACACTGCTGTCTGTTATTAATGATTGTAAAATCTACTTTTCCCCAAAGTTCAAATCAGCTTTAAAATTATATAGTATGAAGCCAAAACTTGTGTCTTTCCTATAACCATTTACTAGTTCAGTTGCTAAAGTTGTACTTACTGCAGAATCTATACTATTTGCTTCTAAAGGCTTAGTTTAACACACGCGGGGATTACGATTACCCTATAAGTTTCTTATATATATATATATATATATA
>JABXWE010034130.1:0-18087 GCA_014611495.1 Limonius californicus
CTATTAATAAAAATATTTTAAGGCTTGAATTGTGCGCTCAAAAAAAATATGCATACAGGATGGTTCACATGTCACTTATTACCGGTTGGTTTAGGTAATTTTCTGGAAAATAATCCCAAAAAGAATTTTTAATTTCCATTAAGTATTTTGCAACTACAAAACAACCTTTTTGACATAAACCCATTTAACTAGGAATTCTATTATCCATTTCAGAAAAAAATAAAACAACAATATTTGAAAAAATAAGTTTCCCTCTAATGAAAAGATTTTTTTACTATTACCTTGCCAACATTTCTTTTATTTATATTTGTTTTGGGAGTGATGTTTAAACCATCCTGTAGTAATTTTTAAAAGGTAACTACTTTGTATGAAATAGAAAGTACCTACTAATAAAACATGTGACTTTTTCGTAAATAGGAGGTATTTGCGGTAAGAAAACAAACTAATGGAAAAAATGTAATGCTGGTATTTAAATCAGAGAAGAAACAAAATGTTTACATCAAATGAAGCAATTATAAAGATAATAAAGAAATACAAGCTGAGAAAAAACGATTTACGATAGAAATACTATCGTGACCTGAGGGGGAATTAGAAACAAAAATGTTTAAAAATAATCAATTTATTGAAATAAATGTATGTTATAATTATATTTATATTAGTTGGAGCATTGGGTATAATTTGTCAATCTTGGGAGTTTTTGGGCTTGTCAGCTATCTACAATTAAAAAACACGTTTTAAATAAATATTATCAATTAAAATGTTTTCCACAAGAATTATGTTTCTACATTCTAAAACTGGGATGGGTATTTACGTGTTGCTCTTTCACAAACCACGATTTACGTATAATAAAAAGTACCAATAGGAATCTACAAACACAATCTCTTATATTCAGTTTGTACACTGTTGAAATAAATTGTTGCAAAAATATACAAAGAGAATTTAATACTTCATTTCATTAAGTAGTTAAAATAATTTATCTTTAAAATACACATCCTTATAGCAGGCAATTTATAGCAATGGAGAAGATGCAGTTAATGTTTTGTCAAAATTATTATTCGCATTTAACTATTTTATACACTTTACAATTTGTAGAACGACTATGTTTCATTGTCATATCACACTGGTTACCGAAGAGACAGAATGGTCAATATGTATGTCACATTTTACTCTTGAAGCGTGGGAAATTAAAATTTCATTAACTTACAACTTGACCGCATCAAAACAACATAAAATAAATACGTCAAAATAAAATTAGAATCCCAATTAAGCTCGCACGATAACACCGACTTTAAAAGTAGTTTGCATTAACCTGAATAGATGTCATCTTTGGTAACCTATCATGGTACAGTGATAAGGAAACAATATGTAACAATATTTAGGATTATGCAATGAATTTGAGGTACGACGAATTTAAATAATGTTTTGTATAAAAATAACAATTTTAAGATAAGATGATACTTCTTATAATTGGCTTTTTATATTAAACTAAATTAAGTAATAAATAATTACAAATGAGTGAAATTCTGAACCCTATCACGTTTATAAAAACAAACTGAAAAATTATTCTAATTATAGTCTACGGTACAAAAGCTGCTAGTTCTATTTATATTATATTTATTCACAAAAGGTTCTGAAGTATTATTTATCTGTGCAATGAAATAGAATTCCTGCGAGTGGGCTTTCATTTTCTAAATAAAAATACAAACATCCCTTTAAATACACTGTACAAAGTGAAACTGAATTTACGCTCAAGATTTATATACACGTTTTCTCGAATGTTTGATATTTTCATCCAATGTACCAATAAAAGCCCGCTTGCAAACTTCTTATACAGGGTGTCATACAATCACTTTACAATTTCAAATTTAATCAACCCACACAGAGAAAATGCAAGAAAATTCGTGGGAAATCCCAGTATTACGTAACTTTTAAACTATTCTATAAAATGCAGTGTTCAATCTACATACTTTATAAATAGATTGCCTAGACAGAAAAATTATAAAAAAGAGAGCAGCAGGAATTAAAATTTTCACAACTACAAACAATCTTTTACAGCAAAAGCTACAAAAAACAGAGATCTCATGTGTGTTAATTTAAACTTGTTCAGATACTTACAACTAAACAAAACTGACTAACTAAAATACAATGCATTGTTTAAAATTGTTTGCACTCAATGACCAGATTTTATTGCATAAGTCTCACTAACCGAGTTGCTTTATTTCGACTTACTGTGTTTTTATGTTTTCAGTTACATTAAAAATTAATAATTTATACAAATAAGTAAAAGAGACTACAAGCTAAAACTTAAAACAGGATTTTCTCAATTCTTCCTCTCCATTCTGCATTTAATAAACATTTTAAATATATCCATTGGTAAATTACAATCGAGGCATCAAACCATTGAAAAGGGTGCTTTAAAATTGGTTTACAATTCGTACACTAATTTAACTCAAACCCAGTTCATAAACAACAATGTGTAATGAAGTTACACAGAAAAATAAGTAACATATTTGCTAGTTTGTTTAATGCCTTGAATATAACGAAAACAGTTAAATTAAACGCAAAAAAGATAAAAATAAATAGAATAAAAACAAAATATATAAATTAAAATACAAACATAGGTTAATTTAGATTTTTGTAGGGGACAAGAAACAAAAACAAAAAACGATTGTTTTGTTGCATTTAGCATCTACAGAACAAACTGACGAGCAGCAGAGCGACAATACAATAGTGATATTTTTGATCAGGCAGACACTTTCCTTCAAGCCTTATTCAGAATGAAACCTGTACATATTAATTTTGTATTAAATGTAGGAGGTACAATATTATCACTTTGCATAGAAATATGACGTTATTTACAATAATTAGTTTTTATACTCTGCTATATTGTATTATGTTTGTCTCTCATATAATCCGTTCTTTATTTGCAAACTGACTACATAAAATATTTTAAAATTCAGATTTGTACAATTTGTGTTTTAAATAAGTGGGCGACACGAGTTAAAAAAATATATCTACAATTTTTTTTACAATTATTATTTCAGGAACATGTCTGCCTAATAATAACAGTCACATACACAATTTCCGTAAGTTGTTTTTTAAATGATTTACCAGTACATAATTGAAAACAAGATAAAATTTATATAAAACATAGAACTTCCGAAATAGTTCCTCTGCAACATACAGTACCACAAAAAAGAATAAACCTATATGACTACCATTTGTAACGTTTATAAAACCTATTTTAATAGGCTTAATGATAACAACTTCAGAGTATGAGGATTCCAATAAAATTTGGAATTTTAACAAAAACACATCAATTTGCGTTCCTTAGGAAATGGGAACATTGAATTTTCTGACTTTCTCAAATATAGTTTTTTTTTTAGAAAGTTGACACCCTGTTATATCTAAGATGAATTTAAAAGTGATTCTGTCCTAAGCAATCTGTTTGATGGTAACTTGAATGTAGTTTTAGGAAGTTTAAAATGTTACATACACACTGAACTGAATTTATAAAAATGGAA
Source organism: Limonius californicus (assembly GCA_014611495.1). Taxonomy (NCBI): domain Eukaryota; kingdom Metazoa; phylum Arthropoda; class Insecta; order Coleoptera; family Elateridae; genus Limonius; species Limonius californicus. The sequence continues at coordinate 3,525 of JABXWE010034130.1, forward strand.
AATTATACTTGTTAGAGAATATTTACAATTAAAACAAAACCGAATTAAAATATATATGTATATACAATGGTTTAAATAATTAATTTTGACACCCTTCGGAGACCTTCTCACTCACGCTGAAACTTTTTAATTTTACAATGAAGTGAATGAAAAGCTCTCAAGAGAATAAATTCTAACAAATAAAACTTAAAAGTAAAATTCATTTCATGGAAAAATCAGATTTGAAAATGGTTTAATTCTAATGTTTATAAAAATTCTTAATAAAATTAATTTATATCGCCGTTAAAATTACACTAATATTTACTGTACACACCTCATTTTACAGGAGTGGCTAGGCCATAAAGTCTGGGTCACTATAGTCATTTTCACTTTCTTCACCCGACGAACTAACAAACTTTCGTCTTTTCTTTTTCTGTCTATGTTTTTTAGTCTTTTCTGTCGTCCGATGTGTTCGCGGCGTTCGTCTACTATCAGAGTCTAATCGCCGATTAGAAATAACAAGCTTGGGCACTTTTGGTGGTTGACTATCCTGTGAAACATACAAAATCTAGTGTTACAAACATATTAAAAATGAAACAATTACAAAGAGGGTAACTCATATTCACTATATTGTGTACCATATTAAATGGGATAAATTTGGGAAATAAACTTTAGAAAATTTTGTTCCAGTTATGGAAAAATATTTACTGAAATAAAAAAAATGTACCACTAAAGATTTTTATGAGTAGAGAAAAATAATTTTTATCATCACATAGTTTTAACTCGGGCACAATAGGTAACATCGATTCGTAAGTAGGCTTAAGGTTTAATGGAAATGTTAGACAACACAATACTTGATGTAGAACTTTTAATTACTAAAAATATATATGAGCAAAATTAAAGTAGAAGTAAGTCATGACACTATCAAACTATCACGTTTCGTAAGCAGAAATAAACACATAAACTTAAATAAACCATGTTCAGCACCTGCAATTTGTCGGTGTGTAGTGCTAGCTTTTTAATATTGCAGTGTTTTAAAAAAAGTTAGGCAGGTTTTACAGAAAAAATATTTGGTAATACATCAATAGAATGGTATTTGTTACATAAAAGAACTTGAAAAATAGAGCGTACGGGGATCATAACACCAATACACAAAAGAGGACAAAATTAAAGTAGAAAACTGCAAAGGGAAAACATTAATGGACACAGGGTATAAATTGTACATCATGGTACTGGGGGAAAAGCTAAACCAAGAGATAGAAGAAATGAATATTATCCAGGAAACATAGGCAGGATTCACAGTAGACAATATATACATACCACACCTTGTGATATGAATAGAGATAGCAAAAGAAAAAGAGAAATTATTTACCTTTCAAATCAATCTAAGGGCAGCTTTTGACATGGTGGATAGATACGAACTATGGAAAATGATGAAAAGAAATGGAATAGATAAATATCTATCTGTAAAGGAACTTTATGAAAAACTGTAAGCAAGGACAAGGATGCAAACTCACTCAGACTTAGAGGATAAGCTAAAAACAATGGCAAGGAGGAGTAATGATAGGCAGGAAGAAGATTTGATCACTAGCATATGCAAATGATATAGTTTTAGTAGCAAAAGAGGTGGGACAAATGAAAGACATGATAGCACGATTCCAATAATATTTCAAAAAAGAAAATGGAATTATATGTAGAAAAAACTAAGATTCTCGTTTTTAGAAAATAAGGGGAAATCACAAAAATCAAAAATGGATGTGGTCTGATAAAGAATTAAACAAAATAAAAGAAATAAAATATCTAGGATACACATTCCAAAGAAATAATGGATCAGAAAAACATTTAAAAGAGACGACAGGTAAAGCTATGGGGTATAGGAAAGAAACAATTTGGATAAAACTTCAAAAAGGGGTTAATGCTGTTCGATACAATAGTAACAAGTACATCATGGAGCTGAAAAGAGAGGGAAGAGGTAGAAAAAAATACAGATAAAGTATCTAAAATGGCTACAGGAATTGCACGTAAATACATCAATATACGTAGTGCTACAGGGAACAAAAAGCAGAAATTTAAAAATAGAAGTGGGAGAAAAGGCAGTAAAATATAGAGAAAATAAGAGAAACGACAGAGAATGCAATACTGGCAAAGTACTGGAAGGAAATAAGAAGAAATGAAGAGAAAGAAGTAGAAGAAAGTTTAAAGAAATAGGAGAAGAAATGACGAGACTACTACCGAAGAAATAATTATTCCACACAAGAGGTAGAAAGAAGACATCAAGAACAGCAACAAATAAGAGAAGAGTTCAGAATGAGAGATGGAAGAAACACAAAAGCAGGAACAATGTAACCATATAAATAACAACAAAGGCAACAAGAACATATAGATATATGACAACATTAGAATTACTGAGTATTTAAAGAAAGACGAAGGGCAAGAGCAACATAAAATAATAGCAAGGGCATAATGATTCATTTTTCAAATACGGTTGCATATGTCTAATGTATGCTAGTTTAACTTCCATAATTAAGACTTGGACATAGTCTAACATTTCAGAATTTGAGAGCTAGCTGTGGGCCTATATTACATACACATGTCCAGATTTGCAAGCAACTAGACTTTAGTATGTAGTCTAATACACATACACAGGTCTACATTTGTAGGCACTGTAACAATGTAAATCTAAAATTAGATATGGTTTAATATTTTTAAGACTTTATAACTATCTATAAAGGTAAATTTCCATATATAAGGCTAATGGCAATGTGGTGATCAATAGCCTGACGTGAAAGCAACCTATGGGCCAGATATTTAAACAAACGTAGTTTTTGGATTTAACCAGAACTTGATTTTCAAACACACATATTCATATTTACATTTGCATCACTGTAATTTTGTAAACTTAAACTTTAGCATGGTTTAACATTTTTAGGATCTTAGAAGTATCTATGGGCCTGTTTTTCAATAACTCTAATATCAAGGTGAAAATCAATAGCCTAGTATTTGGGAGATATCTATATCCCAAATTTCCAAAGAACTTAAGGTTTTTAGATTTAACATGACTTCATTCTTAAATACACATATTCGAGCCTCCAGTTGTATGATCACATAAATCTAAAATTAGTCATAATCTACCGTTCTTAATATTTTATCATTATTCTCTATTAATACAAAGTCAACGGTGCAGCAAATCAAGTCTTAGAGCCGTATTTTAACCAGTCTAAATGTTTTTAGATTGAATGTAATCTGTTTTTCAAATATGCATGCGTAAATTTAGGTATGTAAGTATTATGATCCAATAAACTAGGATTTGGATATAATGTAATGATTTAGGGCTTCTTTGTGAACCTGATTTTTAAAAACCAATACAGTTTAAAGTACATTTTCAAATACACATACCCAAGTTCAGATTTATAAGCATCTGGAGTACACATATCTAGATTTTGATGCCATTCCATCAGTGGCGGCTTGTACTAAAGGGCACAAGGGCACATGCCCACCCAACCACCAAGATAAATACAGAAAGAAATTCGCAAGTAATTCAGTGCATTATTTTAATTTCATTATTTTAACGATGGTATCAAATTTTCCTTCCGCACCACAAGCGCGGCTAACAGCCTCAACACTATTTTCCGGGGAACGCTTTGATTTGTACCTATGTAGAGGTGACTCGGTTGCCTATCGGTTATCTTCGCTATACGCGATATACCAGGCGAATTGGGCGCCGAGCGATATACCAGGCGAATTGGGCGCCGAGAGAAGTGTTCCCCATTTAAAGTCAACATTTGACTTTCGACCGTAGTGTTTTGTTTTTGCGCAATCGCGCGTGTGAATTTAAAGAGGAACGTGACGTTTTTTCAATGATGGAAGTTAATTGCGTGCAAAATCTTTTAATTAAGAAGAAAGGAAGGCCTATTCCTGATCTTCAGATAAACTACAGTTCGACAAGTAAAACCCGAACGTACAATAGAAAATTCAACAAGAATATCTATGAAAAATACGATTGGATGTGCGGATGTTCAGTAACAAATAAACTGTTTTATTTTATGTACTTAATTTTTAAGAAAGAGGTTAGTGCGTGGAATAAACAAGGGATGAATGATTTAAAACAATTGCAGAGAGGGCAAAGAAACACAAATCTTCCGTTTCTCACATGAATGCGTGCATGGATTTTAGTGTTTTAGGCAAAGTGGACATCCGTGAACAACTAGAGGGTGCTTATTTGCTACATAAAATTAAGTACAACGAAGACGTGGAAAAAAATCGTCATATTTTGCGCCGGTTAATTATGTGTATTAAATTTTGCGGCGCCTTTGAACTGGCGTTGCGAGGTCACGATGAGACATTAAGGTCAGAAAATCTAGGAATTTATGTAGGGTTAATCAACTTTGCTGCCGAATTAGACGCTGTGCTTGCAATACATATGAAAGATTCACAAGTGTTTAAAGGCGTCTCAAAAACTATTCAGAACGAATTGCTAGATGCAATGTTGCAAATTTACAAGCAGGAAATATTAAAAGAAATTAATCTGCAAATTTCATTGCTTTGGAGGCCAATGAAACTACAGACACTTCTAATCATCAGCAAATGGTTGTTATTATTTGATACGTGTTTAATGGTCAAATTTTTGAACGCTTTTGGTCTTTGGTATAGGCATGCAGTTCCACAAAAATATTTTGATGAAACTGTGAAATCTGATCCTATGTTGGACAGTGTAACATTGAAAAGTGAACTTTCAGCAATTTATGAGCGCAATGACATGTGTGACGTAGGTGGTATTTTGCCACTTTTAGTGTTCATAGCAGACAACAACCTAAAAAAGGTTTTGAGAGAAACATACAAACTGTTGGATATTATTTGTACAACGCCCATGTCGACAGCAGAATTAAACTTTTCTGAGAATCACAATGTCAGAAGATCGACTAAACGCATTGGCGGTCCTATCAATAGAAAAGAAGTTCATCCAGTCTATCCCGGATTTTGACAACAAAGTCATAGACGTCTTTTCCAGCATGAAAAATAGGAGGATGGATTTTATGTACAAAAAATAGGTAAGTTTTTTCTTGTGCCCACCCTCTTTCTTAACTCACGAGCCGCCACTGCATTTCATGATGGCATTTGTGTTTAAAAACAGGAGGGATACAGCCGTGAGAGTATTACCTTACCACCATACATCAATTATAGTATACTAAATGAAGGTCCAGTAATTCTTCTGTCATTATACAACTCAACTTATTTAAACCTTATTGAAACATATGTATGTACCTTTCAGAAACAGAATGTAAGTGGGTGCCTCATCATTTGCCTTAAAAAAGCAACTATAAGTGCAGATTAGCACAAAAAAAAACTTTTTTTAGTAATATTTTACTTATATAGTAGAATATGCTCAGCGTACAGCTTCAAAATTTTCAAAACACTCTAGATGTAAGATTTTCATAAACATGCCCTCCTTGCATATTGTGAAATTTTCATTTTCCTCAACTTACCATGTAATTTGCCAGGGTAACTTGGTCAGCTTCTGTAAGAATTGGACCAGAAGTTGTTACAGAATTTACTCCCGAAGTAGTGGTAGTAGTAGTGGTAGTGGCACTTGTCGAGCTGTTCAACGCTGTTAAAACCTTTGCATTTTCTTCATCATCCGGATCATCAGGATCTAACTTGAGCATCAGCTGCTTGAACTGCAAACAAAAAATGGATTAACATTGTAACAAATTAATGTGTGAAAAAAACATACATCTAGGTACTGATTAATGAGATCCTTCCTGCCTTCTTCGTCCAAGTATTCTGGTGGAGAGCCTTCCTTGAGTTTATTAATTGTTCCTTTGGGATTAAAATGTGCATTGCTTCTACGACTTGCAGTCTTTTCATATACTTTTGCAGGTTCTGATGGCGAATATTGTTGGATTTTGCTGTAATATTATTAAGAATGATTGTCGATACTTAAAATATTGTGGGTAAGTTTGACGTACCCATCACTAAGACCATATGCGTCCTTCAGATGCTGTTTAAGCATTAGCAGTAACAAGCAACCTTGGGCAGCAGTCAGGCATGCCTGCAAATGCGAAGTGTCTTCAGGAACCCGAGCCACTAGCGCTGCTTCATCGTCATCATCTTCGTCAAGGGCGGATACTTGGTTTACAGCAACATCACCCTCAGCCGATTCTAACTGCTGACGTTGAGCTTCCGTCATAATCAAACCCTGAAATTCAAGTATATTAGTTACATAAAGAGTTGATTTCAATTTAATTTACATACTTCTCTAAAAGATTGTAATAGATTTGTTCCAGAGAATGAGATCATTATGTCGATGTGATGTATTATAAATAACGGTTCATCTTGTACCATATATGGAAAATAAGCTAAATTATCAGCTAGGTACAGCATGTATGACAAGCTGGTATGCTGTAAAAAATTGTGTTAGATTACAGTATTAACAAGAGATAGTAACTTACTACTTGTTCATCGAATTGTTTTAAAATATTTAAGACTAAGGCACGTCTTTGTTGTCGAGAATTCCGAAGTATCGAGTACAAGTACCCATTGAGCGAACTGGGATATTCACCCGGTTCTTTTATCCGAAATCCTCTAACTATTGCAACTTCCTGCAATATTTTTTGTAGTTGGTATGATAACCTAATACCTAATGATGACTTTGTATGAATAAATCCAGGGTACTTCTTTTCCAACTCCAACAACTGCTTATCTGCACTGTGCGATACAATCTTCTCACAGTCGGTACTCATACATATCAGATACGGAACAATCTACAAGCAGTAAATATTTAACAATACGAGACGTAACATTTGTTAAAAAACCTACCTGCACGGGATGAACCAAACCTTGTTGCAAAATTAACTGTATAACTCTCAATGCTGGCTGCCGAACCTGAATGTTAGGGTGAAGATATGATTGAAGAATTTCCTTCAAGTAATGCTGAATTACTGCACTAGCCATTCCTGACGAAATATCTCCCATTTCTTTCAAGTTTTCTTGTTTAGAACGTTTAGCCCCTGGAAATAATTACAGAGTTAAACAGTAATTCATACAACAATATCCATAAATAATTATGAGGATGCAGATAGCTTTAGAATCTAGCATTCAAAATATTAAACAAACAACTTAAACAATTTTCTGGAACCTTTGAAATTGAAAATTTACCAAATACAAATATTAAACTTTCATACTGATTATACTTACATGTAATAATAATTATATACATAATTTAAAAAAATTATATTTTAAAAGAATTTATTTATTGGATTTAATTGTAAAATTAAAAAGTTAAAATTCAGATGATTTGAAAGTGCTTCTTTGTATTTATGTTATAAACACAACCATTAGGTAACTTAAATCACTTACTTTTAAAAAATACAAGATAACATAACATTATTTAGTGTTGTTTTTCAATCAAACCTGCTTTATTTACTCTCAGTATAAACAGCAATAAATACATATTCCCTTGTATTATCACATGTAACAGGTGAATTGGTGAGCATTAATTAAAAAAAAACAAGTAAATAGTATAACCACCTCTCTAAATTTACAGTTGGAAACTTCTCAACACCTATAACCAAACAAACACTGAACATAACCTTAATGTTGCAGTACGACAATATGGAAAAAAAACGAAAACATTTGTTAAATGTGTAACATTATTTCCAATGAACAGAAAAAAATGTTTGTGGAAAAAATTTTTTCAATAATTTCTAAGAGTTTCACACATGAACAAATTTAATAACAAAACACAAGAGGTAATGTAAAAAACATAGTTTACAATAGAATTACCATTACCTTTAAAATGTACTTTCAGACATGCTTTTCTGTAAATCATTGCCGTTATGAATAAGATTTATTTAAAGTTAGTTTTTTGTTTTGTTTTAGAAATAAAGTTGGACTTAGATGAAAGTAAAAAAAAGAAAGATTTACACCAAGAAGGTATCCAGAAAAAGCAGAAAGGCTACCAGAATCCTGTCTACATCAAAGAGCAGAGAGAGTGAGGAAAAGTTAGATAACTTATTAGATATGACGCAAAAACTATTTAGTGAATTTGCCAAATTCAGAAATGAACAAAAGCAGATACATGAGGAAATGGGACTATTACATAAAGAAAACCTAGAATTAAAAAAGTAAGCCTGAATTAAAATTGAAATAAAAAACACTGCATCAACGTTCACCACACATTATATAAGAAAAGAAAAGAATAATATTGTCATATCTGGCATGAATACAGAATTACTAGAGGAAGAGACACTAAAAGAACGTCTAATAAAGCAGAGCCAAAATATTAATATTATTATTAATGGTACCCACAAATTGGTCAAGGGGCATGCATTATGAAATTACAGAATATACAAGATAAGCAGCAGGTAGTGAAGAACAAGTACAAACTGAGAAATTGCCAGGGCACACAAAATCTATATTGAAAATGATTTGAAGGAGGAGGAATGACAGTTAAGGCAAGAATCAGGATAAGAGCCAAAAAAGAACAAGAGGCAGGTAAAACTGTACAGATAGGCTATAGAAAATGAACTATTAATGGTAGGGTGTGGGGATGAAATGTTACGATTAATTCATTAAAAGAAGAATACGAGAAGGCAAGAAACTAGTGCAAAAAGGTAAGCACGGATCAATGGGAACGACTCTGGCAGTAACAAAGAACACGAATAAGAAAGAAGAAAAAAACATACAAAACACATCAAAAATAGCTACATAGGTATTAATGGAAAGGAATTTGAACTGACCTCCACAGTAGATCAAGCAAAATTGGATATTTTAGTGACAATGGAGACAAAAAGAAAGAAGGATATGTGGAATTAGAAGGATGACACATCATGGTATACTGCGGAGTTGAGATAGTCACCTGGGCAAAATCAGAAGTAGCTGGTATAATAAGCAAAGACAATGTCAGTGGAACAACAGTAGATAACAGACAGAATTCTTGGATTCGAATTTAGAAAAGAAAGTGTAAGTTTCAGCTTTCTAATAATTTACGGTCCAAACAAAGGAGCGAAAAATAAAGAAGTGGAAGAGTTCTAGAACTACTAAAAGGAGAAATGGAAAAGATAAAAAGGTACATTAATATTTAAATTGTAGAATATGAAATTGCCCAATTAGGAACGTTGAGGTAAGTTGGCATAAGTTGCTTTTAATAATTGAACCAGGGCATTTCTGTATAAGTATTGTTAACTAATATTTCCAAAATATCATGAGCCCATGTAAGAATGAGCATCAGCTCTTGCACGAGTAAAAGCTATTTGTACACAAGAATGATTTTTTGATTCACAAAAAGGTTTTCGTTTTTGTCACTAACACAGGCGCTTCATATACTTGTGTTGCTTGCTAAAATGGTTTATTCCAAAACTATTTAAGACTCCCACTCCACCCCACATACCTCAGCTCAGCAATTTTTTGCTATTCATGGATTGACTTAACGTCACTATCAGAAAACAATTTTCTTCATATTCGATTCAAACATTAGTACCCTTAATACTATAGCTTCAAAGACTGACCACTATGTTGCTGCAACCCCTTTATGAATCTCAATCCACACTGCCTCAAAATTATGTATATATTGTAGTGAAAATTTTATATAAAATATCCTCCAAAAATTAATTAATTAGAGACTACATCTTAAAACCAAAATGAAATTGTCTTTATTTAACATCTTCAAAGTTAACCGAATACGTACAATTTTTTTAATCTGGTTTAAAAAATATGCGATACTTTATGTAAAAATTTAATCAGGTAGCAATGTACACTTACATTCTAAATCTTGTTGAATCATCCGCCGATCCTCCTCAAGCAAATACATTTCAATATTGATAAGAACTTCCGATTTCATTGTAAGAGGAGCATCTTCAGATGTTAGCATGCGATGGTAAAATGCTTTGAGATCTGTCTCCAACATAAATTCATAATGTCTAATACAAATGGATCCGACGGCTTTCAGGGTGTTGGCCTGAATGTCCTGGTCATCTTGTTGCAGGAAGAACGAAAATAGCTCAAACACCTGATCTTTGATGTTCTTCTGCAAAATAACATGAAATGAAGAACCAATATTACAAGGATCAATATTTACTTACAGGCAACTCGCCAATAACTTCTTGATCCTTAAAATCAAAATGCCTAAGTAGAAGCCCAACAATGAAGAGTGCTCTTCTGAAATACTGCCTGCGTTTGATATTTTGTAGTGCATCCTCAGGCGTTTCAGAGGTTAGCCATAATTTAACCTGGGTTAGATAATCATAATACTTCTTAAAGCAGTCCCTTATGAGCTTAAAATTACGGGTTACATTATTAACAACCGATCCAAGGCACGATAAACAGCTGGCCACGATAGGGCGGTCATGTTGCAGTATTAGCTTCATGGAATCTTCCTCTAATTGAGCTAAGAATGTCTGGCTTGGATGCTCAATCAAAGGAACAACCAGTTCCAACATTCGTGCTACATTGCTGATTATTTGGATGTCCCCGTTCGATTGGCATTTCAAACTCAAATAGGGTTGCAATGTGCTGGCATGTTTCACTAACAACTGCGGCCTAATTTTAGCGAAGAGATATAGAGTGGTTAGACATGCAACCAGTCGCTGCGACGAACCCGAATTGTCATTGTGGGTCTCTTCAAGTCTTAGCACGTTTTCTATCAAGCAGTCAACGATTTGTCTGCATGCTAGAAGAAGTGCTTTGGGTGGTTCTGTCTGGATTTTTGTAGAGTCCTCTTTGTCTTCTTTTGGTTTGAATAACTGTAAATGTTTATGGATAAAGAAATTCAACGCCATAACTACTGTAAAACAAAAATATAACTTACACTAAGAAGAAGCTGTTCAAACCATTCCAAACCAATATCTTTGGAGGATGCAACAACATCGGTGATGTTCATAACTTTGCGTAAAAGTGAGGTATCTTTGGTAGGTGTGAACCACATGTTCTGAAAAACTTCCATTACTAACTTCCGAATACCTTCTTCATCATTGACTCTACGGATCATCTTTACACAGATCTCTGGAATCTTGGGAAAATCCGGACATTCGATGCAGATATCTTTCAATATTTTTATGACCCGTTTGCGCACACTTACACCTGTGTCCAAGATTCTTGCAGAGAGCATCTCATAATATTTGCTAATCAGTTCTGGACGACTCAATACAAACTTCCCTACTAAATCTACAGCTGCCTCCCTGACGGACGTGGCGTGGTCAAGAAATGAGTGATTTACACCCATCTGCATGTCATGTCGACCCAAAACTGAAGGATCTGCTTCTACTATTGTTGTAAGACACTTCAATGCTTTTGTCCGAATAGCTATGGATGTTTCTTTCAAGACAATGAGGATCTAAAAAAAAAAGGAATTGACTTAATTAAGCATTTGACAAAAGTTATGAAGACTAAATTAGATATGTTACCTCACCAAAAATGTGACAAAACAAATTGGTTTTATAATACAGCAACAAATGATCACAAAGACAAACTTGTTAAAAATAAATATTTATAGCATCATGAATAACAAATATCCTTAAATATGTGAACAATGAATTGTTCCATTTTAACTTAAGCAAGAACTATCAAACTTTATGGTCTTTAAACTATGACTCTATTCAAAATCAAGAAAAATTATGACATGAAGTGGATTGCATTTTGCAAAAATTTGAAGATCGCTTGTTTAGACCATAATGTAATTGCAGAAGTCAAATTTATGAGAGAGGGGAAGAAAGTCGTTACAAAATGGTTTCACTTGCACCTTTGACTATAAAGAGTTAGTTTAACTCTATATAATCTATGCTTACACCCAGTGCTTTTTTTGAAAAAAAAAAGGTGGTGGAACGCTTATCCCATTATTAAAAATATATATATTCAACGTGGTCCAAACATCAAATTTTAGGAAATTCTTTTAAAACTTTTAAAATCAATCAAAAAAGGTGGTGGAACGCCGTTCCAGTGCGTTCTATGACAAAAAAAGCACTGCTTACACCAATATAGAAGAAATCATGGTTTTTGTTATATTTAATCAAATATTCAGCATGCGGAACTCCTACAACTTTCACAAAAATATGAACAATCGAGCACCTGAAAATGCAACAATTTTTGTATGTACTAATTATTTGTAAAAATTACACAATAAACAGTTAGTTAAATGAGGGCCATCAAATCCAATCAACATACTTGATGGGTTATTCTGAACAAAAGATTGAAATTAAAATTTTTTTAGGCATTGCACAAGGAAACCGGATAAATAAGAAGTAAGGAACATCGACGGTACAGCCTTAAATAATAACTTTACGAAAAAAAGTTTCTAACAAAAGTTTCCTATCAAGTTATTTGCCACAATTTGGTGTTTTCCATTTTTTTTTCGATTGTCATATGTTTTAGCTACGACATCATAGACATTTTTTTAAAATGGCAACCTATACTTTTTATGGCATGACGAGTTAGTGCTTTTTATTCTCTATACAGCCATGTAAAAATATCATACATTTGCAAAATAAAAATTACAAAAACGATCACGATAAACATTTATTTTTGTCACTGGCAACATTTTTCATTAGGTACACTTATTGCAAGATAAACAAAAGACAATAGTAGGCAACTGTTGGAAAATATTTAAAATTGAACAAATGCAAATCTGTAATGTCAATTCAATGACAGTTAGCATTAATGTGTCCTGTGTTAAATACGAATTTCTAATCATGGTACGTTTAACAGAAACTGAATGTATCGAAATTTTGAAGATGATCGGGTACGATAATAAAAAGAGAACTCAAGGCGATGTGTGCGCTTTATTTAATACTGTACATCCAAATCGCGAACCTGTTACGCGGTCCACTGCAACCAAAATTAATAGAAAATTTAGAGAAACGGGCCAGGTCAAAGATTTTAATAAAATTGGCGGTCCAAAAATAGCAACAGACGATAAAATGTTGGACATTGTGCTTACAAATCCTCATACGTCAACTCGACAATTAGCCCTGGCTAATAATGTTATTCAAGGAACTGTACTGAATATTTTACATATAGAAAAATTCTATTTTTATAAGATTAAACTTGTTCAAGAATTATCAGAAGATGATTTTGATAGGAGAATTCAGTTTTGTGAAGAAATGATAAGACAGGTGCCATAACGACCCAGTTTGTGAATAATATTATCTTCTCCAACGAAGCCACATTTTCTTTAAATGGAGCTGTACATTGGCTGGAAGAATTACACACACAGTATCCACAAAAAGTAAACGTGTGGGCGTGATTTATAGGAGACAGAATTCTTGGTCCTTTTTTCTTTGATGGCACATTAAATGCTGATTGGTATTTAGATTTTTCGAGGTTTAAACTTGTTCCCGCATTAGCCGTTTTATTTCCAAATACAGAAGATTCGGACACGCCGAATGATAGAATTTGGTTGCAACAACATGGTGCTCCACCTAATTACGGCATTCATGTTCGTCAATATTTAGATGGAATTTTTACAAATAGGTGGATAGGAAGAAGACATATTGAGTGGCCAGCGCGATCTCCGGATCTAAACCCGCTTGACTTCTTTTTATGGGGCCATCTTAAAAGTACAGTGTATACAAACAGATCAGACAATTTGGAAAATCTAAAAATTCATATCCGCGAGCATATACAAGCAATATCACCTGCTACAGTTCAAAATGCAGTTCGAGGATTTTCTGATCCTATTGCCCACTGTCAGACAGTGAATGGCGAACAGTTTGAACATTTGCTTTCTTAAATTGATGTTAAATATGAGTTGAAAGTATTTTACTAATTTGTGGATCTGCTATTGTCTTTTGTTTATCTTGCAATAAGTGTACCTGATGAAAAATGTTGCCAGTGATAAAAATAAATGTTTATCGTGATTGTTCTTGAAATTTTTATTATGCAAATGTATGATATTTTTACATGGCTGTATAGAAAATAAAAAGCACTAACTGGTTATGCCATAAAAACTATAGATTGCCATTTAAAAAAAATGTCGATGACGTCATAGCTAAAACATATGACAATCGAAAAAAATGAAAAACGCTAAATTGTGGCAAACAACTTAATAGGAAACTTTTTTTCGTAAAGTTATTATTTAAGGCTGTAGCATCCATGTTCCTTACTTTTTATTCACCCTGTATAGTGGTTCCACAGAATCCATTTTTCAACATAAGCAAAACTTTTTTATTTTCATACATTGACAGTACAAAATGTAACAAATTTTGGTGGAAAAGTCCTTATAGCCCGTAATCAAAAAATAACATTCAAGGGAGCAAAGACAGACTAACAGGATAAACAAGTAAATACCAAGCAATATCTTTCTTCAATATATGTTTCTACAGTCAGGCTTTTCAATACTTTGATGAATAAGTCTTTACAACACATAATTCAACAATTACATTCAAGGGAGGGAAGTTAGACTACATTTTTACTTTCCCATACCTTATAGGTATAGGGTAAGTAATGAATTCATGAAAATTTTCGAAATCGAGATTTTAACGGAAATATCCGTTTTGGGTCTCTAGGAACCCAAAAAAGTGGTTTTTAAAAAATGTCTGTCTGTGGGTGGGTATGTACGTATGTACGTATGTGACGCTCCTACAGCCGAAAGTAT
>JABXWE010034131.1:0-16092 GCA_014611495.1 Limonius californicus
CCCTACCAATCCATCTACCAGCAAATTGTTCATTTAGATATTCTCTTACGGCACGTGCAAAATGAGGTGGTGCACCATCGTGCATGAAAAACATGTTTTGACGCAAATTAAGGGGCAAGTCTTCTAATAACTCTGGCAAAGTTTCTTGGAGAAAAAGAAGGTAACTAGCGCCATCCAGACGATCAGGCAATCGGAACGGTCCAACCAAAAAATTGTCGATAATTCCGACCCAGACATTAATTTTAAATTCTCGTTGATTTGGAATTCTTCGATTTGGATATCTCTCTTGATACACGCGGACACTCTCGCGGCAGTTACCTTGACAGTATCCAAGAACTAATAACATGTCGGTCTGCTCATTGAAAAGGAAATCCATATTTGATAGCCGCAAAAATAACAGCAGCAACAACAACAACAATTAAAGCAGCAACGATGGTTACAATAACAAAAAAGAATACAAAAGCAACAAACAGTGAACAATTATTGAAAAGTTTACTGTCAACAATCAACTGAGATGATTATGAATTTGTTTCCTATCAAAATTATCACCTTTGTTTTATTTTTGTGTCTACGCCCAACTAAATTTTGTAATACAATTAAACCTGCAATAATAATATCGGTTATCAGTGTTTGAGTAAACATTTTTTTTCTTCGAAACTATACGAATTACGGAGTTTTTACAAGAGTCAAAAAATGAAGCTAATGAATAAGTCTTCACCTTAAAAAAAACATAGAATCGTATCATCATCCTTAAAAACAAAGTATTTAATTGACTTAGCATTGTTTTTTTTTCTGCAGTAACAAGCACTACCCATTGTTTTTGTGATCATGGCTACCTGATAATTGTACGTCCTAACGGCAACTCAAAATTTGCACAAGCATTTTAAGGCAAACGGTTGCCTTTACGCGTTTGAACTAAGAGTACCTTATTTTTGTAATGTTTAATTCTCTTTCAGAAAATGAAATAAAACTGCAAAATTTTCCACTAATATCAAAGTTAGAGCTAATATAAAATTTGAGTGCTGATGCCACTTTACTACATAATGATAAGTATGTGTACCAAATTTGAAAGAAATATCTTTAGATTTGTGGAAATTACAATAAAAAGAAAAAATAAAAAATTGAACTTTAAGGCCCTATAACTTCTTAAGGGAGGACTTTCGGCCTAATGTATATTAGGTTTAATCGGTTTATTTTAACCTAAAGAATCTATGACTAAACGCTGGCCCATTGTTTCTGAGACACCCTGTATACAGGGAATTTTTCTTTTTGGTATACATAGCCTATGTATACTTTTAAAAGAAACGCGTCAATTTCGCCTATTGTGTAGGCAACCAACTATACAGACAACTCGAGCATGCTGTGACCACAGCAATCAAATTAATTCAATGCTAAAAAATAAAATTAATTTTTATTTAGTGTCAAACAATTGTTAGAAAATTTAAATCAGAGGGATGCGTAATAAATTGCCATAAAATAAAAACTGAAAGTAATCACGTTTTAACCGAAGAAATGAAATGAAATATTTTATGCTACGTTAAATAATAATAATTAAAAAAAGATTGCCATCGCCGGGAATTGAACTCGGACCAACTGCTTGGAAGGCAGGTATGTTGACCATTACACCATTTTGCCGCTTATGTATGTGTTTTGTACGAAAGAAATATAATGTGCACGGACCTTACGGAAACATCCTGTCGATTTTTATATTTAATAAATAAGTCATCATCTGCGTCTTTTATACCTACAAGGTGAAATACTTATTTAATATAAACACTGCATCAACATAACCTTCATACTCAAATAATTCACAACTATAGTGACGTTGTTTCTGATTTTTAGTTGTCGGTATAGTTGGCTGCATACACAATAGGCGAAATTGACGCGTTTCTTTTAAAAGTATACATAGGCAATGTATACTAAAAAGAAAAATTCCCTGTATATACATATATATGCTAGAATTCAATTAAGTATCATTATACAGGGTGTCGCGTAACTCGCGATAAAACGCCTCGTAGCGCTGCATATATTTATTTTCCGTAGGCTAGGTTCTACACACGAAGCACGAAAAGAAGTGGAAACTTGGCAACTGTGTAATATGCATGTTGTATGCTCTACGGAAAAGATTTTTGCAGTTACTATTGAAAATATTTATTACATAATTATTATTATCTAGGCTAGTCGACGCTTTTAACAAGCCAAATCAACTATTAAGCAACTTATTTCCAGGCCACCATGAGGTAGAGTTCCCGGCGCATTTTTTTATGTAGTGTTTTCAATAGGCCTAGTCGACAGCTGAATAAAGTAGTTATCAGTCCTTTTCAGTACCTAAACACAAATTGCCTATGAACAAAAAGAATAAAAATGACGGAGAGAAACTAATAAAATTTAAAATTTTCTGTAAATTAATGGAACTGTTCAAAATGGCCACCACTAAAATTATGACATTCTGCACAACTCACTGCAATTGAACTTAGTACTCGTTGGAGCATCTGTTCGTTTAAAGTTGCACCCTCTTGGTTGATACGATTTGTTAAATCGTCCACATTGTTCATTGGTGTGAGATATACCAAAACTGTCAAATAACCCCACAAACAAAAATCTAAGGGCGTTAGATCAGCTGATCTTGGCGGCCAAGTTATAGTACTTCCACGACTAATCCACCGATCTGGAAAGTAATTTTGAAGCCAATCTCGAACCATGATTCCATAATAGGCCGGAGCACCATCTTATTGGTACGACATATTTTGTCTAATCCTCAGTGGAATATTTCCCATTAGCATTGGAAACTCTTATTAAAAAAATGTAGGAAATTTTCAGCATTAAGACGAGTTGGCAAAATAAAAGGACCAATTAAATAATTATTTACCGCACTTGCCCAAACATTAATCATAGTATTAATACTGATGACTTCAAAAATGAGGTGCATGAGGGTTCTCATCTGCCTACATATGATTATTATGAGTATTGTAAACACCATCCTGCGTAAATACCTCCTCATCTCTGCACAAAGTACTGCCATTAAAATTTGGGGTTTCCTGATGTTGATTTAATAGCCATTCACAGTATCTAACTCGTGCATTATAATCCTGTGGTAATAAGTGTTGCACTTTGCACGTTTTTCAGAAAGCATATAGGTGGTTGTTGTGTAATACTCTGTGTACTGTCGGCTTTGGTACGTCTACAATCCGAGAAATACCACGTACGCTTTTCGTAAGCTCGCATTCATTAAATCTAACACATTTTCTTCAATACTGGCTGTCTTGCCAGAAATGAATAATCTCACCACTATCTGATTTTAGACGAACACTCTCTCGTAGTCGTTGGTCAGTTCGTTTAATAACTGTGCAGTCTGGATGTCGTCTATTTGGATAGCCTTCAGCATGTTGCCTTGCAGTGGCATTACAATTTCCATCAACCTTTCTAATAATCCAAATCATGTCCGTGTACACAGCAAATGTTTATTCCATTAATGCAAGTGAAGCTGAGTTCGGAACAGCAATGTCAAATTAAATAGTAATTACTATTAGCCTTGCTTAGATTTGCCTTGATGCTATGTCTAAATCTCGTGTTTTCAACCAAATCTTAGGATCAAAAATCTGCAATTTGAAATTGTGTATAAGTAATTTTATTTATTACTACCTAAGTTTATTGACGAGGAACTACTTTCATCGATAATGTGTATTAGTTTAGCTTTGTTGTTAAAGATACGGAGCATCGAATGTTAAACTTTGAGAAACTCATGTGAAGAACTAGCCTGGGAAAAATAAATATTTTAGCTGTATTGTGTTCAGTATACACTGCTGAACAACACTATGAGGCGTTTTATCTCAACTTATGAAACACCCTGTATATATAATATGATTTTTAACTGTAAATGTTAACTATGTGAGGTATGGAAGAAGGTGTGGCACTTTCAGTGACTTTTTACTAATTAAATAACTTCGAAACTTGTTTAAAATTAAGATCATTATCATCCCATGTTGATAGCTGTTCATACTACGCACCCTTTTATACTAAAATTAATTAAATTGGATATAGAAATTTGTCGTTTTTCTAAATATTGGTGCGTCCAAATATGTGTCATTGCAGTGTAATGGTCAGCTAGCATTGGACATATGTTATGTAATTTGTAACAAAAAAAAATTTTTTTTTGGTATGTGCGTCATAATAATAATAAGTATATAACAAATAATATAAGGAGGTCTAATACAATGATAATCGTTAATGAATGTTGTATTCAAAACTTGACACCTGTTAAGTATAATGCCTGTTTGGACATTCCTTCACAATATGTGGACTAATTCAGTTACGCCTCACGCATTTTGCCCGAACCTCGTCTGTATATTATTAACCCATAAAATCAAATCTTCAAATTGCAATGCTATGTTGTATAATTATAATGTATATGTATATAAGTAACATTGAAGGCTTTGTGAATAGGAACACTATGTACTTACCATTTGAGGTCAAATAATTTTAATATATAGTTTTAGCCAGAAGCAGTTAAAAATTACTTAAAATACTGTAAAGCTACTGCAATTCATCTTTGCGGTTGCCCCCAGAAATAATCTATTTTAGGAAGAGGTAAATTTGACTTTTCCAAATGTACCACAACAAGTCTTGCTGGATGATGGTGGCAGCAACTTTTCCTAAAATGTTTTATAAGTAATGTTAGGATTTCATAAAGTAGCTACGGCATCCATTTCTAATTTTATTTCAACCTAATTCGCAAAGAGTGCTTTGTAAACACGCAGTTAACGATATCCAGAGTCCTTATTACGACTAACTTCCTATGTTTACTGCGTTCTTCCGTTTACTGTCAAAATCTACGACATCTCTTCCTTTTGCAAACATGTTTTGTAATTGCGCGTTTTTATTTTTAGATTGCATATTAAAGTTGCCGATCGTTTGAAACAAATAATTTCTGTAACAGTTCGCTATGAAGATATTCAATGGAATTCCATTATCAGAAATGTCCGATTGCGTTGGCAGAGTGTACTCATTAATATAGAATGGGAACATTTATTCCGAAGATATGAGAACAACTTCAACAGCGTGGGTGATTTTAGCGAGAAGCATTTAAAATTGGTATTGATTATTAATATCAGATACGTCATGACATTATACAAAAACAGATTTACGATACGAAAAATATATGAGTACGTTAGAGAATGATAAAATACAGAAATGTACCATAAAAACCACAATTTCCCAAGACAAAATAAAATTCGCAATAACGGAAAATTAAATAGGGAGTTTCATTGTGTACTAACCAAAATTTGTAGCTTACGTCCTCGTTAAAGTACCATTATTTCAAAGTAGAGTATTTTCTGCTTCGCAAGCGGTTCGCCAGGGAATAATTACAGTTTTAACTTTAAGACGAACGAAATTAAAATTTGTATTCAGATTAATTATTCGCAGAAAACGTCAAACTCTGAGCTGTTTGAACAAAATGTAAGAAGGGAAAATAATAAATCAGCGGCAAACAACATAAAAATAGTCAAGATCCATTTGTATTCAGAGGCGAAATAGTCGGGAAATTCGATGTGGAGCGAACCATGCCAACAACTTTTCCAAATGCAAATTTGATGAAATTGCTCTGAAGTTTTTCAGTGTAACTACAATTCGCCTAGTTAGATAAAAACCTCACTCGTCATGCAAATGCAAAAATAAAAAGAGAAGTTTCAAAGTTAAATTAAATTATTTTCTTTATAAATTGATATAATTAATGGAATTTGGTGAAGTTATAGAGCGTATAAAACTGCATCACAAGACAGTAAACGCAGATTCTAGCCGTATTATATTATACAGGTTGATTTTACGTTCAAGGCAATTTGATTTCCTCAGTTATTAATAGTTACAGTAAATATATATGTTTTAATACAAGTGATTCTTTAAAGCTTGAATTTTTGTAAGCTGAAGTGTTCTTTATTCAGTAATGGAATGCTCTGCATTGCCGACGTAAAATTAATAATAAGGGAGATAATTGCATTTGAAATAATGTATGTAACCATTATAAATGAATATTCAAATGCAAATACGATTTGCTCTCAATTTCAAAACAATCTGTGTATGCAACTACTAATATTCAGAATTGTAATAAAATTATTTGTTAATTTTCTAATTTTCAAGGAAACAATTTATACTGTCTGGCATTGAAAATCAAATAGATTCCCAGGAAACATTAATATGTCTCATACATTATTTTTTAGGTGATAATATTGTTACATATAGAGTATTATTTGATTAAATTTCATGGTATTTGGAAAAGTCTGTAGGCAGCAAATGCAATAATAAGTCGGAGCTCTTCGTTATTGCACTCCCTAACTGATGTTTTATGCGGTACGGCGTTCGAAAGCAATCTAAATCTTATTCCTGAGACTCTGTATATCATCGTGGGAACAGGTAATTCACTAAACTTTCTTCTTATAATAACCCGTACACGTTAATGGGTGAAAGATCAGGTGATCTTACTAGCTACGGAAAAACGGTGATATCAGCTTTACGAAGGAACTTTGTAAGTGACAGTTGCGGTGTGGGGTGCATTATCATGTTGAAAAAGAGGGATTACTGGTTCCTGGAGATAGTGATTGCTAATGTAGGCCTGGGCATACATGTTTCTTTCCAGGAATACCATACTAGAGGAGACTATTTCCATACGTTATGGCAGCCCGATTAATAAGTTCTGAGCTAAGCATTAGGTACTTTGAGTTCCATACAATACCGAGCTCCACGTTATTCTCCACGTTTTCAGCGGACCCTTCTACGTCGATCGTGGGCCCGGAATTTGCAATTAAATACAACCCGATCCCATTACGTATCCCCTTATTCCAATGGGCGCTTTCCTGGCACTACTGTTGTAGCCTTGCTTCTGTATGCCTTTGGTTCTATATCAATATGAGGCGTGGTCAGTAGGATTGAAGAATTTTGCGATAGCAGAGAGTTGATATCTTGTAACAGCCATCCATTCATTGGGAATTGACCTGGTGATGTTGTACTGGTCTCTAAAAGCATTTATTCTTAAGAAGCGTTCTTTGCAGTCATTAGATCAGCTTCGGTACTTCTACGACATTGTTGTTTCTGCTCTTCTATCCACGCATTACGGTGGATGCGTTCCTGCTAACTGTATTAACAATTTCCTGAATAACTATTTCAGTTTCTCGCATCTCTACTATTAGTACCCTTTCAAAAGTGCTTGATGCAAATTATTTATCCACGTAGACGAGGCAGGGAAAAATACTGTTTTACATAAATATATAATAACAACAATAAAACTAACACTGTACTTAAATCTTTAAAAACAAGGGTAATTACATAGAGTAGCCTTAATTTTACATTTACTTACCGATCATTATAAAATTTCAATCATGTAATATTCTGTATGTACACATATTTTCACATAAAAATTATTAACATAATATAATGATTATAATACATACTGGGTATTGCATTTTTATTATCATGCAGAATACACACAACCAAACTTGATTGATAAAAGTTGATCACGTGCACATTGAAAAATTTTGTTATTTGTGTCTTGTTGTCAAATCGAAGTATCTAGCTTGAAGAAATCCAACCTTTTCTCATCCGGAGCTCCAAAGGCAACTTTTGCAGGTTACAGGTATTGGTATTTCAGTTGAAACAATACGAAAGAGACTTCGTGCCCGAAATGTATTTAGCAGGAGGGTAGTTAAGGGTTCCCGAGTTATCCAGGCAGAACAAAATTGATCGGCTAAATTGGTGTCTGGAACACCAGAACTGGACAATTGAAGATTGGCAAAATATCCGTTTTTCAGATGAAACCAGAATTGGTCTAAGATCAGATGACCGTCGAATTCAGGTTTTAAGAGGTCGAGGCAGACAAGCTAGACTACAAACTGCCAGATCTGTTCCAAGATATAAAGGAGAAACTGTAATGTTTTGGGGAGGTATTATGATGGGAGAAAAAACTCCTTTGCGTCCCTTACGGTAAGGTTTAACGGATCGCCTGGATGTCGATTTGGTACTAGAACCCACAGTTAGGCTGCGGAGAGGTACAGTGGGAAATATTTTCATTTTCGTGCATGATAATGCCCCTCCACATACCAGCAGAGTTGCCACAGACTTTCTGGAAACAGAAGATGTCACTGTTCTGAGATGGCCTGCCTGCTCACCTGATATTAATCCTATTGAGCATGTGTGGGACTTCATTAAAATAAGGATTAGAGCTCGAAGGGATAATCCAGGAAATATGTATCAGCGCATTTAAGCCGCTCTAGAGGAATGGGCAAACTTACCTTAAGAACAAGTTGACAATTTGATTAGAAGCATTCTCCGTCGGATTGAAGATTGTATTAGGGATAGAGGTGGCAACGCTGACTATTAAAGTGAAAAACAAGTTTTTATTTTTCTTTAATCAACCATTCCAATTATTTAATTTTTACATTTTTAGTGCGTTTTTGTTAATTTCAAGCATTTGTTACATTTTTTATTGTTAATAATTAAACTGGTTTAGTATAAAGTGCCTTTCATTTTCTATTAACAAAATTTCAGTAATACTTAATAAAAGCGAAAATACTGGGTGATTCCATATAAGTTTGGAAGTGTGTATATTAAAAAATGCTTCTCAGGAATTTATTTGGTAAATAAGCATATTATATTGACGACAAATTTCAAATAGGATTTCCTGTTCTACATCAATTAAAAATTATCATCTTGTATAATTACGCATAACACTGTTCCTACAAAGACAATTTATAGTTTTAAAATTAATTCTGAAATGTTATGTTTACATTGACAATAATATTTCTTGTAGCAAGACAAACCATTTAAATGGGATGGAGCCACTGTGGTTTTTAGACAGGGTATGTTTTAACGTTCACCACATGATACTAATAGCATTATATTATTAGAATCTTTGGTAACAACTACAGTCAGAACTTCTACAACACATAAGATCTGCGTATTTTATCAATACTTTCTATTGGCGCCCAATTAACCAATTGAAATGTTTGCCCAGACTAAGTGACCAATTACAATAATTGAGATCTGAGTAACATAGCACCTTTTTTTTAACGAATTTAATTTTATATCGGCCACGGATGTTAAAATAACATATTTTAAACAAACATAGTCCAAGTGTAAACTGCTAATGCAAAAAATAAAACTTTGATGAATATCACGTACAAATAATTTAGTCAAGGTTAAATTAAAGGTTTGTTAATACTAAAGTTTGTTGCTATTAAACAATTTTTGGCTAATTATTTTTTTGACATGTTACCTCACGAAGTTCATAAGTAACAACCTCATATTTTACCGAAAGAATTTAATTTTTTGGAATTATTAAAGATACATTTTAATCACTTTATGTTGAATAGGTAAACCGCAAAATAACATTAATATTTAGATTTATTGTAATTTTAATCTGCTAGGAGAATTGATAAACAAATTAAATAATTAAAACACAAACTACCAATTCAATAATCTAGAGTGAAAAAGTAAGAGTTAAATCAAATATCAGATTTTATTGAAATTGGTGTTTTATTCAATGTATACAGTAAACTAGAATGCACTTGAAAATGTATTTACTTAGCACCATCGACATGGTTCTACGCACGTTTTTAAATAGAACATATAAATAAACTTGGAATTTGACGATAGGTGAAAATAAACTAAACAAAACTATTTGCAGGAAGTTGCCAGAAAATCGCGTTGGCAGTTTTTTTGGTTAAAAAATAATTACCACGCACTTGAATCCTAATCTAGTGTCGCTGATGAATTTAAAGGGCAGTTGGCATTCTAAACGGTTTAATTTTGGCTTTCAGTATAATACTATTCGTTTACTGAAGTTTTCTTTTGCAAACCCGATACAGAATAATTGTCAGGAAAATTTATAGAGATAACCTAATCAGATCATACAGTTATAATTAATAAAATATTTCACTAGTCCAACTCTATGCTGTCAGTGTGACCTATTCTTTTGTTAACTAAAAACGAATTTGATAGATTTAGGAACTGTTGGGAGTAAGACAGGTTAAGGCATGTAATTTTGGGCTTATAACAAATCTTCCTACCATGCAAATTCGAAACGTGATTAATATCACCACCATTAAGCCTTTGCAGCAATAACTCTCATGTACTTCTTCGATCTGAATCGAAGTTGTTAAAGGCAATTATGTACTTAAAAGTAATTATGCACCAACCAATTTTAGATTTATAAAAGTTAGTTAGTAAATTGTTTAAATTCACGCGAATAGAGGCGTTTTCCGAGAACAATCTAAAATCCTTTTCACTTTCCTGCTATTTGTAGTTATTTATTTCAACGTGCGTGTCACGTCAGTAATGCTAACATGGTAATTTTTCTAAAAGTTAAATGTATAACCTTATGGTTTTCCCAACTTCTGATATGAGAATGAAATAAATTACTTGTCCGTTTTAGTATTTTAGACTTAAAGAATGTTAGTTATTTAGAATTCTATTTTAGTATGAACTACGTTTTTGCATATTTTGCTTCATTCATTGTCACCAACTGGCATATTAATATTTATGTAGCAGCACAGCTTATTTGAAGTACATTTAACTCAATATGTTAATTTAATTTTATACAGTGTGGGTCAGTTAAGTTGTCTCCCTTAAAAATGGTTGATAATGTACATATAGCATGGCAAACAAACCACTTTTTCTTTAATTTAATTAAAATTGATCAATACTAAGTCGAGTTGCCAATTTACTAATATAATTATTATTATTGCTTATTTTTTGGCGAATGGCACAGAAATGCGACGGCAACCCGCAATTTATGTAGGCGTTATCCAGGTAAAAGATCGCCGCCTGAAAAAATATTTAGACGACTTGAAATTTGTTTACGAAACGAACATAAATTTGCTGATTCCGAAGATTTCGGCTCAAAGCGATTACAAACACCAAAAATGAATAGTAGTATTAGAAACAGCGAGCACATAGTAACTGAGCTTGATTTACGAAATAAAATAATCGATGTGTGTACATCAATTACACCTGACACGCTTGCTGAAGTACGAAGATCGTTTTTATAACGAATTAAAAAATGCATAGAAGTGGATAGAAGCAACGTTGAACATTTACTGAATTAAGTAAAACTATGATATTTTTTGTTTTACACTTGTTTAGGTTTTACTATAGTACGGTTGCACCAATGTGTATTTTTCTTTTTAAATACTCATACATTAATATTAGTAAAACTGTCAATTGCTACAGTGAGAGATCAACGTGATAGAAAATAATTATTGATTCATTTTTACACTATAACAAATTTGGTGCTACTTTACCGTGCGGTCTACTTGAACTGTTCTATTTTAGCGTGCGGACTACTTGAGCTTTTAAACTAGACTCTAGAGTATGAGAATTTAGACATAGATAGAAGACAACGTTAAAATAAAGAAAATTCCAGGAAAGCTTGGAGTTAGACAAGGAGATACGATATCGCCAAAACTCTTTACCCTGGCCCTAGAGGATACCTATATTCAAAAAACTAAAATGGGATGTCTAAGGTATCAACATAAATGGCACAATGCTCAATCATCTGAGGTATGCCGACGACATTGATATCATAGCTGCAACGCCAGAGGAATTACAGGATATGCTCATACAATTACATCAAGAATCTAGGAAGGTTGGTCTGAAAATGAATAAAACCAAGACAAAAATAAAGAGCACTGAAGACAACCGAGTCGTTATTGAAGATCAAACAATAGAAAACGTCAGCGAATATATATATTTAGGTTACACCATAAAACTTGCAAGGGACAATCAAACAGTTGAACTGACAAGAAGAATTAAATTAGGCTGGGCTGCGTTTGGCAAACTATCATACATTCTAAAAAGCAACATACCTACCTAATAGTTTAAAAGGTAAAGTACTCGTATTAAATACCTGTGTCCTACCAGTCTTGACATATGGAATTCAAACAATGACCTTAACTAAACAAAGTATGTTAAAACTTCAAGTAACTGAGAGATCAATGGAAAGAGCAATGTTGGGTATCAGTCTTCGGGACAAGGTTAAAAACGTTACAAAAAGACATACGTAGAAGATCGAAGGTTGAGGATAGCGCCCAAGTTATATTAACAACAAAATGGTCCTGGGCCGGCCACATTGCAAGACAATCAGAAGAACGCTCGCCTAAAACCGTCAGTACATAGAGACCTAGGCTATCGAAACGCCCAGTTGGTCGACCACCAAAAAGATGGACGGATGACCTAAGACAAACAGCGGGAAGACAGTGGATCCCACTTGCGCAGGATAGAAATGCATGGAAGCGAACGAGATAGGCCTACATTCAGCAGTGGATAGAATGTGGCTGGTGATGATGATGAGCATTTAACATAAAAAACCAATGAACAATAATACTTTATATTTAATTTGATGACATACGACATCCATACAAGAATATTTTCTTTTTAATATACATATATATATCGGCTATGTACACTTTTATAAAAAAAAAAACCTTTCAACGCATTGTTTTAGTGCTATAGATGGATATAGGCAACTAACATAACACACTACAAAATAATAGAGAGGGGTTATTTCTCATAGCGACAGGTTATGTTCAAAGAGTATCATGAGTAGGTACCTATGTTTGTGAATGCAACACAACATGATATGAACATTTAAATTTTTTTAATGAAACGGTTATTTTAAAAAATAAAATATCAACACACAACACAAAAAGAAAAACAAAAATAGCATCCCTTATAACAAGCGTTCAAAATTACCATCTTCTACTACTAGACAATAATCTAAACGATCTCGAAAATCACGCCCAACATTCCAGAGAAAGTCAGCATTTGGTACGCATACTTTCATTTAGATTTTTGCATTTGGACATTGGTATATTTTTTTGATTTCAGGTAGCATCAAAGGAAGAAGTCGTTGGGCAAGTCTGAGAGCGGTGGCCATAGTATGGGGCCGTAGCTCTCTATCCACCGTCATGGAAACCTGTCGTTTCGCATTTATGGAATGCGGAGGAGTTCCATTCATTTGAAACAATGATGTCCAAATTTTTTATTGCCGGAATGATATTGTTTCTTAGCAGCTCTAAAAATATGAACTGATAAGCCCAGTATTAACTGTTCCTACACACACATTAACTTTCTGCATTTACTGAGTTAAATTTTGAACGTGGTAGTTAGTATGGGGCCAATATCTAAGGAGTAAGAAGGAACGAGATTAGCAGCATGAAATGAATAAGTGAAAAATCATTATATACACCGGAAATGTTGATTTTTGACTTCTCCATTTAACGTGAAAGTTGCTTCATCGGTAAAAACTATCTTCTCTAAAATGTCTTCATGTTTATTTAACAAATTAAATAAAGTTTTGCAAAAGTCTGTTCTCTTTGTTTTGTACTCCCCAATTAATTGTTGGCGATTGGAGTCTTTTAGAGTTTTAACTACAAAACTTTTTAGATACATCAAAATGCCTATGTATTTCTTGTAGTGCTACTATGGGATTTTTCTCAATATAACATTTAAATCTTAATTTGTTATTAGCTAAAGAAAACATAATATACAGATATTTATTTTTATAAAATACCATGTATACGCAAAGCAGGTATAAGGGTTAATATTTTATCATTACTTCATCAGTAAAATTACATTATTCCAAAAATTTAACAGCCGATGAACATAATTTAAGCAAAACAGAATGCGAACGCTTATGCTCTTCTGGTAATATTGTTTTCTAAGCACTTGTCGAGTTCTTCAATTCAGAAAATCTAATCCTTCGACATGTTGACCACAATACTGGACAATTTGTTATAAACACGGAATTCCTAGCTCTTTGAAACGGAGTTTCCCTTAAATCATCCAAGAAGACTTCATCTTAACTATTATTCTTAATTTTGGGATGTCCTGAACCTTCTTTTCTGCGTACGCGCTCTTCTTCCTCCAATCTTTTCTTTGCCCTCATAACGGTACTTTTATTTAGGCCATAATTATGAGCTACTGCTCTTACAGATCATCTCTTCTCTAGCTTAGAAACAATAAAAATTTGCTCGTTTTCTGTTAATCTTGGCATTTTACGTTTTTGACACTGACAAATGAAAAATTCAAGACCGACTTAATACAGCGAAAAATAGGTGTACGCGATTTTTTGCAAGCCAGTGTACATTTTTGTATTGGTATGCTAAACCAAATACTTTAATATATTAGAGTATTTGGCTAAACTCAAAAAGAACCAATTGATATTAATTTGACATTAAATAATTTGATTACCGTTTTCACAGCACACTATTATTTTCAAACATTGAAGCTTTGAAATTAAGTATATAGTGGTTGCCAACAGTAAAACAATGCATTGGCTTGTTTTTTTTAAACTGTACATAGCTGATGTGTATACAAAAAATTCCCTGGTTGTAATCTTGATTATGTTAGGTTGCATATTAAAGGAATATACATGAAATATGTCAATTTATATTTATCGTGCAGGATGTTTATTAAAAGAAATAAATGTTCGCGGTATGTGTCCTGGTAAACCGCATACTGCAATGTACATATCGAGTTAGACCGCAGACTATGGTATAGACCGCACGCTAAAGTAGTATCAAAAATATATTAATCTCTGTTGTTGTGATATCTGTATGTTGTGTTGCGTCAACACCTTTTAGGGGGTAATACTTAGCTGGCCCATCCTGTATAATTATAGATATGATAATATGTCCATAAGATCCATAGATTTCATTAGTAAATTACTTACGATATATCACTAAAAGCTGGCTATCTGCAGATAACTAATTGAATGGCTAGCATTAAATAAATAAAAAGTCAGGCTTTAGGTGTTGGCGGTTGCTGATTGAAAATTAGGCATATTTTATTTAACTTTTCTGTTTGACTTCCAATTTTAAAACGGTTATTAAAGACGCATAGAAATGCTAGTTTTTCACTTTTTACATTTGCATATCTTGCTTGTTAAGCATTTGCAATAACGTGGATTCGCGCCAAGATGCTTAATTTATTAATTTCCTTGCTAGAATTACCTAGTTTACGTAACTTCGCTTTTAAAACTACGTAAATCATTTACAGCTTTGCGTATGTTTCCACTTGGGTAAAATATGTTTACGTTTAGGAGATTTTACCGATTCCGAATTGAATTAAATCACTAAAGCTGAAAGATAAATATTAACAAAATGTGTATTGAGATATTTGTATCACTGAAAGTGCTAATGGACTAACAACAATGTGTGGACTAATTCACATGCACTTTCTGCTTGCTTTAAAGTCGTTACTTTTGTATGCATGCTATATGATCACAAAACATCAAACAGCAACACGTAATAGCAATTACCATCTGTTTTCCGTTGCTTTATTTATTACTAATGCCGTATTAGTTATATTAAGCAATAAACACAGGTTTTAATACTTATTGACAATGTAACAAAACAAGGACATGAGAAGAATGTTTAGCGTTCGCATACAAGATAAATATTTATTTGAAATATTTGTTAAAAAATCTTTAAAGTAGATCATAAAAATCTGTCAAACGTTTGTGTGTTTTGAGAAGAGAATAATGTTTTTTTTTTATTGCACTATGATTTTCTTGTGGCGGTTTTGATAGAGTTTCATATTCTTCAAACAGCAATATAAATACCAGGTGACCACGAGATAGGGTAACAACTTGTAACTTTTTTTAAACCTATTATTTTGAAGATTTAAAGTAAGATATAACCTTTAAATGTGCAACTTTAGGTTTGACTTCCGGTTTGGACTGATATCAAGCTTTTATTTTTAAATACAATTATCCCCGTTTTTTTTTGTGGTACTCCTATTTATCGTAAAATTTGCAATACATTTATATGTCACATAATAAAATAGTTGAAAATGTCCGAAAAATTCAATTGTTTAATAAAAAATTTAAATACCCGTTAACGATATATTTTTTTAATGTTAGCTTTAAAAACAAAAGAATTGTAATACTTTTGGTATTCTGTTTTATTAATTTCTTTAAACGCGTTGTGGCAAGAAGGTACTTAATTAAAAAAATACATAAACGAATTTTTCAAATTTTAAACTCCCGTAACTTGTTTTTCCTAAACACTATTACTTAATTTTTATTAAATTTTTAAAACTTTA
>JABXWE010034132.1:0-11096 GCA_014611495.1 Limonius californicus
CCCCCCCCCCCATGGACCTCCTTCCCCCATGAAGAAGTTGGATTCAGAAAACTGCCCCCGCCCTCTTCCGTTTGGAGCTGGTTCTTGCCCTAAACCGCGGGAGTTAAATATAATTTTTGATTGCCAGGTTGATTTACCATTTCCTTAAGAAGTTATCAAAATTGTGTTTGCATAAACTGGATGAATTCCTGCAGCTTACCGTTTTTAAACATACGTGAAGAGCAATGTATTCACAACTAATTGAAAATTCCTCTGTCAAATAATAATGTAGTTTATCACATTGCTTCATTTTCAATTAGAGTAGATTGCGTTCGAAAATCCTTGTAAAATGGCGTAGCAAATACGGTTTGGATGGATATTGCTACGGTAGTTTTTAAACGCCAAACAGCTTGTTCCTCAATAGACCCTTGTGTGTTCATGTGTAAAATGATATCGAACTCGTACTCGCTTGTTAACGATTAAACAATCTGAATGCACTTATTGTGAACCCACTTCGTGCCTCATTTGGTTTGAAGCCGATAATTACGGCAGTTAGCAAATATGTTCGTTGCATTCATTGTTACACGTAGGTGTGCTGCGCTAATCAGATACAAATATTTAATGTAGATTATTAAATAAATTAGTGACGGTCCAGTGCTCGTTTTTGATCATATCGTACGTTATAAAATAATTTAGGCTCCTGCGGCGCAAATTAATTATTACACAACACTGAACAACCAATAATAATTAATATATCTCCTAGCAAATTGGGACCGCTATTTCGAGATTTTTGTGGTAGATATTAAATAACTCATTTTAAAATGATAGTAATCACATATGCCTAGTAATGTAACTTGCAATATAACGCAAATAAATATATTTGAAATAAGGTTTCCACGTTAACTGACAAGGACAACTTATTCGGTTTACGGCGCCCTTACTGTACCAAAATTTTACCATGGCGCCCAAAGGCAGAACATAAGCTATTCGTTGCAGTGCGCACTTGGTGTCGTTAGGTAGATTTACTTAAAAAAATAAATTAAATACGTATTTCAAAGTCGCGAAGAATTTATGTAAAAAATATTAAATATTGTGAACAATCATATCATTGAATAAACACATGGTAATTAGTGGAACGCATGAGCCTGCTGCTAACTGCATTTCTCTTTAAATCTTAGAATTAAACTGGAAACAGCCGATACCTGTTTTTTATTACAGCTACCACCGATAACCCAGCTTCCTGCGTTCATTGAGCTTTATCAGTTGCTAGATGCGGTTGTTCAAACAATTATTAAGATATTACAAGTTATATTATTATGTTATATTGTGGCAGGGCTTTCTTCCTTCTTGTGGGTCTTTGCGTCTATTTGAGGTCGTGAAGTTGGGCATTTTGCTTCCTTCAGTTGTTCTTCGGGATGGGAGGTTGTTGGTGGGAGTCCTTAGATGGTCCTTTGGTGGTTAGTTGTGGTGTCTTGCGTATCAGAAAATTTATTAAAAAGTGATATAGTATTGTCTGCAAACATTATGAGTATTAACAATGCTCATTGTTAAGGGGGTATTTTCTAAGAGGTCGAAGAGGTTTTCGGGAGGTGTGGATAGAGAGATGATAAGAGGGCTGCGGGTGGGGTGCTTGAGTGTCCTGCGAGGCTTCTCAGAGATTCAGTTTCTTGGGATATGGGGTTGTTGCTGCCGAGGGTGCGGGTGATTTTTGGAGTTTTTGGAAGCGTTGGTAGATGGAAGTGGTCCCTGTGTCTTCGTGTACTAAAATTGTAGGGTATCGGAGGTCGTTAGAGAGTTTGTCGTTCGCATTTGCGAATTTGTTCCACAGCATGCGCTTGGAGGGAGGCGCGGTATTCGATTACTGGGCGGATAAAGGTGTTGTAAGGAGCCATTTAACAGCGGAAATTTATCTTTTACTGATATCTAGAAGACAGTTTGCCTTTATACTCTTCTTCTTTCTTGCCGCCTCTTCTCTTCAGTATATTGTCGCAGGGGTCTCAGTCCTGGCATAAAGAGTGACAGCAAGTGATAAAGTGAGCTCTATGTTTAACTAAGATTTACACGATAAATATGGCAGATTAAAAAATATATTCTAATCAAAAGTGGAGAACGACTGTAGATAAGTAACATATAAAACCGGAAGTAATAAAGTAGGAACAACTCTAACTAATATCTAGGAAAACTTTAACCGCTGATAAGAAGCAAGTATGTGAAGTGAATTTAAAACAAGCGCGAAGAGCCAGGACTGTAACGAATAAAATTGCGGGACGGAACAAATTGGCGGTTTCGAATAAAATTATGGTAACTTAGGTAACCTAAGTAACATCAAACAACCAAAAGATGCAGAGCGATGAAGATAACAACCAGCGGCACCCAGAAGAAAGCGACGAGGAAGAGCAGGACACGAAAACAATGCTGAAAGCGATCACAAATACCTAGTCAAAATAGAAAAGAAAATCGACACAAGGAAGGAAACATAGAGAAATTAGAGAAAAAGAACCAGGATATGAAAGAAAAGATAAAGAACCTGCAACTACACATAAAAACATTACAAGGGAGAAACGACAGGAAAAGCATAATATACTATGGAATAGAGGACGAAGCGGAAGATTCATAAAATAAGAAGCGTGTATGACAGGATGCAGGTGATGATAGAACCGGAACTACAAATTAACTTCTCCAGAAGAATGGTGAAATATGAAGAGAGCAAAACCAGACCTATACTGATGCAGTTAACAACAGAAACAAAAAATACGAGATCCTGAGAAAGAGCTATAAACTGAAAGGCACAATTATGGGTATACCAGAGGTGTATAACGAAGATGAACTGGAGAAGAGGAAAACGCTCAAGAAACAGCTAATACAGGCAAAGGAAAAAGGACTTAATGCAAAATTAAGAGAAACAGAACTCATGATAAACGAAGCAATACAAACTGAAGAAAACCTAGGAGCGCAAGCTCAGCAGGAGAAAGAAAAACTAGACAAAGCAACAACAGTCAGAACAGCGAGCCAAAGATCACCAGAAAACGAAGAAAACAAAAGCCACAAAAGAACTAACCCAGAAAAGGCAGACGAAAAGAAGAGCACCAAAGAACAAGAAGCTAAGAAAGGGAACCCAAAAGATACAAACGAAAAAAGAAAGAAAGAGAAACTGATCGCACAGCTACTAGCACCAATCACTCAAAAATCCCAGCAACAGTGAAAATCGAAGGATCACATCTAAAAAACATAGTAACCAACAAACCCGGCAGCCCCAACGATGACGACAGAAGCAAAGCCTATAGACAACGAGAAAGCATATCAAGAAAGAAAAAAAATGACTCAAGATAGCTAGGACACATAAAGATTTATCATGGAGACAGTAGAGGAATGATCCACCTCAGAAACTGGATCGTACATCTTCCCCAACCTGGGAGAACAAGCCATAATTCTAAGGATTGTAAAGCTTGATGATGATGATGATGATATTGGCTCCGGATGGTTCAATAAGATTGTTTTCTTCTGCAGAAGTAAATTCAGATGGAGTTTTGATTTTATAGCCATACGATATTATCTTCTTGAAAGCATTTTTCAAACCGGTTGATACGATGTAATAGGTATTCTTCAACCACAGATTTTATTGTTCGAGAGAAATCAACTTCAATGGAGATCATAAACTGCTGCAAGAAAGGAACACAATCTTTGCCATCGTCTTCATCAATTGTTTTTCTCCATGGATGTAAATTATTTTTGACAGCTAAAATGTTCTCTACCTGCCTACAGCGAGAGATTTAAAAATTAGCATTAATATTGAACAGTGTGTGTCCGTTAGATATTCTTCCACATCGACCGTCCGATTCTAGAACTACATGGGCTAAGTGTCATATTTCTATGAAAATATTGCAATATTTCGCGGAGCCTCTATATACGAGGGCGCCAGGACGCATAGTTTTGGAAGCCACCGGACAACGAGCAAATCTTAAGATGTAACTTATACAGATATTTACTTATTCATTCATGTTCTACACTTTAAATCTTCATTATATTCTATAGAAAGCAATTTCCTCTCTTGTACTTTTCCTAAACACTTTGTCAGGAAGTTATGCAAGTAAATTAATTACATATCATCCTGGACTTCCATCTTCCATATGGAGAGATCAGTTACTATTCGTTTCGACTTTCAGATCTAGTTCAGTAAGTTGCATTTACTATACCGTTATTAGATTAAACAACTTACTACAGGTAAATCAGGTACCAACCTAGGAGTTTTTCTTCAGAAAGCTGGGTTAAATTTTTTAAGAAGCATGGTCTAATAATATGGTTTTCTGCCATGCCAAGCTAAACATTTACTACAAAAACCCTTCTATTTTCAAAGGGTTTCTTCTGTAAGTGCTTGCTGTGGAGCAGTAGATAACCATATTATTACGCCACACTTTTCCCCTGAACATTTAACTGAAGAACGTTACGATTTTCTACAAAATATTTTACCCGAATTGTTGGAAGATATAGAATTCAATGTACAACAAAACCTTTGGTACCCAGATGATGGTTACCCTGCTCACTACAGTTTTATGGTTAGGCAGTACTTAAATAATGTTTTTGGAGGATGTTGGACTGGATACGGAGCTGTGAGTCGATGGCCTCCAAGAAGTTTAAGTAAAATTAAAGAATTAGCATACCTAACCCCAGTAGTAAATGAGCTTAAGTTACAAAATAAGTACCTAGGATAATCGAGGCGTATACATCAATTACAGCTGCGACGTTTGCTCGAGCGGAATGATTGTTAAAAAGGCGTGGAAGTGGATGAAGTTAATTTTGAACATTTGCTGAATTATATAAAACTTAGCTATTTGTTGTAGTCTTCCACTTGTATAGTTCTTAATATAGCACGATTGCACCAATGGGTGCTTTCTTGTTAAGTACTAATGTTTTTTTTATAACGTTATTTGTCAATTTACAATCTCCTACACCGAGGGTACTAAGTAATTATGATGAAAGTATTAAATTCTTAAGAGAACATCCAGCGATGGTACTCCTTATATACCACAATATTTAGTGTATTTGCAGTAAGTTTCTCGGCCTGGACTTGTTAAATCTTCTTTTGAACGAATTATCTCTATATAGCTACTATACAAGTTTATTTTCATGCCTATTCTGAGCATTTCTTTTGTTACAAGGGGAATTTTAAAAGTCGTTATGCAATGTTTGGTTGGTGACGTACCACGGGTAAGCTCACTGTTACTCGGACCATTTTAGACTAGAACCCGTAACTGTGGTCCACAAAACTAGATGGGTTTGAACATAGTCTTATATAATATCTGTTTATGACTATTGATAATTTAGATTTGAGTCCAAGAAGCCAATACATTGTCGATTTTTGAGATTTAGTTGTGGTCGTTTGGTTTTTAGATGCGTATGCCCAGTTAATCGTTAATCGAACTGTCATCCAAGGTATTTTACTTCTATCTGAACTGGTATGGGTGCATCACTGATTGATACTGCTGCGCAGGTTTGTGTGACTTAAACTGATTCCGACATTCACTTTAGTTCCTCATCCATTGTACCATTTGCTAAGAATATTTAGGTGCATTTGTAAATTTTCGAACACCACATTAGAATGAGTATTTTGTGCTGGAATTTTCTTAGTACATATCAAGTAGAGAAGGAGCCCATGTACAATGCCTTGAGGAACACCAGATTTTATGGAATAATGGTGAGATAGGACATCATTATCTTTAACTGAGAAGTTATTATTGCACTTCAGGAGAAGGTACTAATTCCTGGATAGGCTGGTTTTTAGTTCAAAATGTATGCCACACTGTATCGAATATCTGTGACACGTCTATAAATACCAAAATTGCTATATTCCTTTACTTCTAGCCTATGGGCCTGGAGTATGATAATTTTTTTCTATTAAAAACATGACATTTTCAGAAACTTTCGTCAACCACTGTGTTAAGCTCTAATACATTTTATACAATAAGTATTATTTTATAGTTTGTAATGAATCAACGATTGTTTAGTAGGTTTTTAATTCCAATGCCGTAGTAGCAGCTTAACATTCAAAGTTGTAACTTAGCAAATAGAAATGGAAATCTGAAATTCAAACAAACTGTATTTCACTACTGCATTCAATATAACAAATAATTACAGTGATTGGTGTTTGTATTTGTACTTCCAGTGACGAAGCTTGCAAGGAACTAATTTACCTAAGAGATTCGGCATTGATAACGTTCTGAACGGTTTATATTGTACACAATCCAAATAATAACATTCCTTTGTATCAGAATTTACCAGATTTGAATAAAGTATGCACCATTTTAAATGAATGAAAACGTTTTTCTCTGGATGTAATACTGCAGCTTTTATTCAACTCCAATTGCTTAAACCTTTCCTGTTGCATATGAATCATTTTATTAAATTGGGATCTGCTGAAATTGCAGCTATGTTTAATTAAGTAATAAAATCAATCAGTTTTAGGTTATAATAAAAAAATAGTTATCAAGTAGAATATGTTTCTGCAAGTAGAGCTTTGACAGTATCCACAACTAATTGATAATATTAATATACAAACTGCTTCTACTTCGAATAATATTCATTAAAATACTTACTGCAAATCCTTTGGCCTCTTTTCTAGAATACCTTTAAAATGAAAATCTAAATTCTATAATATATTTTTATTTAACTGGTTGAGCCTCAGTTTAACAATCGGGTACGCCTGGAAATCCGCGAATCACAGCTAGAGAAACCTCGAATACTGAAGTTAATGAAATTAAGTAATGTGTGTTCAATAAGCTTTTTGGTCCTGGGCGGCTATGGATTATAAATCGCCTGTCTGTACTGGTATAACCTTAAAAAAAAACGTCATTCAAAGCGACACCTTTCCAAGAAGATTGACATTTATATTTAAAATGTGATAACATAGTGATAAATCAATAATATATGATATAAGAATATTAAGCATGGAAGGACACAGTCTATTATTAAAGTCAGTACAGAAAATGCTGAAAATGTTGGCTATCAACATCTAAACAAAGCCGTTTCATGTTTTCGAAAACATGTATCAGCATAATTGCATCAATTAGTTGGCATTGTCTTGCAAAGCTGTCTCGTAAAATGTCTTTGGTACGTAGTGGAGTTTTAAAAATTATTTCTTTTGTATATGGAAATACAAAGCAGTCTGATGGAATCAAGTCACAATCTTGGCGGCAATAGGTCTTTAGTAGTTAGTCTATCATCGAAAAATTGTCGCAGATATTTCAGAATAGCTTGTGCACCATGCGGTCTAGCGAATTCTTGTGGAAATAGCCATGTTGAAGTTCGTCATCATAAGGTTGGTTTATAAACGGCTTAAGAGTATTATTGTGATAGTTTCCTCCTTTCAGATTTCCGTCAAAACATCGAAACGATGATTTTTTTCTTGATTTTCATGCTCCAATTTTTAAAAGATGTAATTCAGAATGTTTTTCAGTGCGAGAGGGAGAATTGATATGTCCAGCTAGATGAAAACAAGCTTCATCAGCAGAAATGTTCTATTCAGACAACTTTATTATTAAGATATTCGTGAAATCAGTGGCAATGTGTGACTTTCTTTAAATAACCTGGGAGTAACAATTCCTGGCCCATTTGAAGTATATATGGGTGTATGTGTAGGTCTTGTGAAAGAGGAGTGTGAACCGATCCTATGCATTAATCTAATTCTTGACATAACCATCGTACTGATATTGTTGGATCTTTGTAGATTATATTTCTTGCATGTTTGACAATAATTTCAATTCAGTCTTCCTGTTATTGATCTGGATGTACAGAACCTGTTTCTTCAAAACTGTTCAGAAAAGTTCTTGTTTACAAGTATTGACGGACTAACTCCAGTTTCCGTTTCGATTGCGTTGACAACTGCAAAAATAAGGCTTCACTATATACCTACATGGTTTTTATTCCTGAGTAAACATTTTACAGTAAAATATTATAAAATTAAATTTCTGTTTCAGTTTAAATTGACTTTCGCTGATGTTCGAGATTTATTGAACATTCTTTAGACAGGTATAGGAGTACTGTGGATATTGATCGAACAATATTTGTAGTGAAGTGGACTATTATAATAGCATAGGCAAGTATTCATGCTTTGGAGAGCACGTAAAGCCGTCGATCCTGTTTGTCATACGAACATCTTCGACAACCGCCAACCATGTATAGGTAGTCCGTCTCAGAGTTTACCTAGCTACCGGATTAAGGCAAAACTGTACAAACTTACCCATTGACCGGCCTGTGCACTGATTTTATTTAAAATGCAAGCTGCCCAGTGCGGTAATTATTGTTATTCATTTGTAACATTTAGGCAATATACTATAGAATTAATACCACAATCATCAACATTATGAAATATAACTTTAATTGACAAAGTTGTACTAACAAAATGAAATTAAATATATTGTTTTACTTATCCTATGATTCAACTTAAATATTTTCTGGTTAACCTTAATATTTTTCGGTTGTGTGGGTTATCCAACAATGATTCCTTAGTTACGTTATCAATACACACGACATTCCCTGGAATAATGCCATTCTAATATCATTTGTAGGAGTATAAACAATTCATGGGGTTAACAATCTTTATACGTTGGCTTTTAGCAATTAGTTTGTGCCGTTTAATACAAGTAGATATACAAATTTATTTTTGATTGTCATTATGCGAAAACGTAAATTAAATATTGACGATCTTGTTTTAAACTGAATTGGGTATTTTGCTATTGATAAAAAATATTTTGGTGCCCTTACGCCGGTCATGAAATTTCAGGAACATGACCCTGCAGCATTAAAAATACATGCAAGCACCTTACCGTCTATATCAAACAAATATTTCTGCTGCAATTCACTTGAATGTGCGCTACCAAACAGAACGCGGTCTATACCTGCGCCGCTGGAAGTTATAAATGTTTCTAGGGTATACCAGACAACCATTACTTGAATACCAAGTAAATATGAACAATCTTAATAGTTTACGTTTTGTGTTGAGTTACAATGCGGCTAGTAGGTCTGAGTGAAATGGAACCATTACTTGACTATCAAAGAAATTTATCTGCGCTAAACTGTTAGCTAGGTAAACCTCCGGAACGGAATACAGTAGCACTTCCCTTCTGTGTACGATGGGTTAGTCTAGCCTCCTGCCCAGCATACTTGCAAAGAGGACTCACAGAACCTACTCTATTGTAGGTAATGAATAATTCTATACATAAAAGAAGACAAAAATTAGTATCTACATCATTTTTCGTAACTGTCCTTCACGATGTCAATTTCAGATCTCCTTATGTATGTAGGTGTGTACGTACTATTTATTATTCTTCAAAGAAAATTTTGGTTTGTACATTCCAAAAATGTTTAGAAAAATAGGAAGCACATTTTGAAAGCTGAAATTTATTTTTTCTAATTGAAATTATGGAGAGTAACTAATTAATTTGAAATGGTATGAAATGAAATACATAATAATTATTTCCTGCTATTGCTTTCTGGAATAACATAGAAAATTTCAGGTAAAGTTTTGAAAATGAAATTAACAAACGTGATGCTTTAAGCAACGACTTTTTAAATAAACTGCTTTGGGGAAGTTACTACTACTATGTAAACTATTACGTCTAACTAACAATGTATTACTTTTTAGGAAGATTGTAAGTGAAATATCAAACACTATACACAGGGCGTAACTAAAATGCTTGGGCGTGAGTTGTTTACACCAAAACAATAAAAAAAGTTTATATA
Source organism: Limonius californicus (assembly GCA_014611495.1). NCBI lineage: Eukaryota > Metazoa > Arthropoda > Insecta > Coleoptera > Elateridae > Limonius > Limonius californicus. Next base: position 9,715 of record JABXWE010034132.1, read on the forward strand.
AACCTTAGTCCGAAAATGCTTCCTTACGAAGCTACAGCCTTCTAAAGTAAGACTTGTCCGATTACATTTCTGCATATAATTATGGTAATAGTTGGACCAATGTCTTGAAATTTTATGTGCATATGTGTGTCTGGTACACTTATTAATAAGTGTACCAGACGCGGCTCAAGAGGGACGTTTAGTTACTGTTTTTAGAATATCTTCTACATTATCTTGTTCCGATTACTTTCGGCAAAATATTTTTTTTTAGCATGCAAAAATACCCAAAAAAGCTACTCTAGTTAGGTCGATAAACCCAATCGTTTGCTAAATCTGTTTGCCGGTATGTGATTTTCAGACTTTTTTGTTAATGCCTTACTTAGTTGAAATTTATATTTATATTTTTTAATAATAATAACTGTCAGAATTTCAACAGTATTTATTTACTTTTTGTGCTTTATACGTATTTCGACATGCAAAGTGTCATTTTCAAAAGCAATTATTAATTTTTAACATTGTAGTTAGGGCAACAGCACACTGGATCTTGTTTTGCAACTTAGCTCTATAGTTTTCTATTCCAAAACTTCCAATAGCGGGGAATTTATGAGCTCAATTTGCTCATTCATAAAGATGTATTTGTTGTAGTGTGTTTGTGAATTTGAAAAGCCTCAAAAGTATATCCAATTTATGTTTATCACACAAGTGTAAACATATTATAATATTAATTGATGTCAATGTTTGATTGTGTTCTAATAAGTGTTTAGGGTAGTTAGATATTTCTGGTTATTTGTATTTGTACGAGCGTGTGTGTTCTTTGTATCTGGTATCAACATTTCTTAATTGTCTGGCTTATGTATACATAATTACACTGTGAACAGTCTAATTTGTAAATACCTGATTTTAACAAATTGTTAGTTCTATCGTTTGCGTTGAATAATGTGTTGAAAGTGTTTGTTGTGGTTTTATAAATTACTCTAAATGTATTTGTTTGGATTATAATTTTCTCCGATATATCACCAAAATAAGGAAATGAAATATATTTAACATGGTCAGAGTGGCTTTTCGGATATATTTTTTGAATTGATAATTTTTAATCTTTCTTTTTTTATAAGTGTCTCAACGGCTACAAGGTGCACTAATCAAAAACCATTACAAATTAGTAATTCAAAAATATATCCAAAGGACCACCCTGACTATGATAAATATATTTCAATTCCTTATTTCGATAAGATATCGGAGAAAATTGCTAAAGTTACAACCAAAACAAGTACATTTAAAGTAATTTATAAAACAACAAAAACACTTTCAACACCTCATTCAACGCAAAACATAGAACTAACAATTTGTTAAAATCAGGTATTTACAAATTAAACTGTTCACAGTGTAATTCTGTATACATAGGC
>JABXWE010034133.1:0-11551 GCA_014611495.1 Limonius californicus
ATGTTCTATTTTTGAAAACTCTAACCCATACTTATGAAAATCTTTTTGTATTCTAATGAGTACTCTACGCTCTGTAAAATAAATAAAACGGCATTTTACAAACACTACACATCAGTACTTTCAAATCCCTAACCCAAAATAGATAAAAATAGAGATTTTTAGATAAAATGGAGTATATTTCTCCTGCCATTATGTGAAGAATTTAATTTCTTTTTCTAATAACACTTTTATTGTTACGACAAATCATGAACGAAGCTGCAAAGAGTGAGGAAATAATGCCGTCCATCAAGTGTTTCATCTTACTAAACAACTTTGAAATATCAAAGATTTTAAAATTATTTTAAGGTGATGTTAGAAATGAGGAAAAGTTCAAGCCAGGAATATATTTTGCCCTAAGCTGTCAAAATGCTCATGACAGTTCCGCGGCAACAAAGAAGTTAATTACAGTAAAGATTTCCGAAGAGCCTTGTCCAGAGCTACTTATTATATGCTATTAATTTGTTATATCTAAATTAAACACTTTGGGAGCTTAAAATGTGAAGTACCTTCTTGTACGGCAGACATGTGTTTCCTACCACTTGAGAAATGCAGAACGATGGATTTCGCGGCTGCTCGACTTGTATAATCACTTCGTTCTCAGGCACTTGAGATGCAAATAAATAATAAAACCCTATAATTTTAGCTTCAAAATTTTGGATTTTATCGAAATTGTGTAAATGAAAATGAATGATTTAAATTTTAAATGCACAAAGGAATTGGTTTTTGATTTTCAAACAGCAATAATCTCTTTTTTCCTTAAGCTATGATTCATCTTCCAATGTAGTTTACGAATTTAACGTTTAGGAATTTGCAAATTTAGGGTATAAGGACGCAAATAAGACTTACATTAAAACTTTAAACTTGAAATTAGGACCTGTATGCTGCAACTATGGATTTAATCAAAAATTTCGAACGCAATCTCAAATGATTTAAAGCAGTGTTCAGTTATGGGTAAATAACATAACCTTAAAGTCGAAATTTTTACCTTTATTTTGAAATTGTTAATTAAGAGATTTGCTTTTGAACTTTAACTGGAAATATCGAATCTAACATAAAAACAAAAACACATTTAGACTCACTCTAAATCGGGGTATTTTGACTTTCATTTTCTAGTTGTAATTTCAAAGTCTGATTTTTGTAATGCAAGTTAAAATTTAACTTTGCAAGAATTTTTATCGTAAACTCGAAATTAAATTTTTATTTTTTAAATCCTTTTATTAATATGACATTTTTCGTCTAGTTTAAGATTTAAAATTTCGAATGTAGGGATGAAAATAAAGCAATACATTTAAATTTTAACACTAGTTTTCTACTTTCGTTTTTATTAAAATCTAATTTAAGTTCTACCAAAGAATATAGATCTATATTCTTTGGTTCTACTTTTAACCACGAATTTTAAAATTCAATCCGAGATTTCAACCTTTAGCTTAGGTTTTCAAGTTGAAACTGTTACGTTATGAGGGCTGCCTTTTAAGTTTTTAAAAATGACCACTAGGTGGCGCTATTGAGATGTGTCATTACTATTTTCGTAAAATCTGACATTTGCTAGTGTGAAAACAGTGGCAGAATAGTTTGTTTACAGTGAGCGTTTTTGTGAAAAAATGGAAATTTCACGTGAAGGTTTTCGTTACATGATTTTTTACGATTTTAGTAAAGGTCTAACTCAACAACAATACATAGAATCGCTTCGTTCAACTTTTGGTAATGAAGCACTATCAGAAAAGACTGTTTACAATTGGTTTGCAGAATTTCGTCGTGGTTGTGCGTCCGTCAGTGATGAATTTCATAAACGTTGACCAAGGAACACAAGGACACAAGGAAATGCTCAAAAAATTCGAGAGGAAGTGCAAAATCCGTATACAACATCGTAACAGGTGACGAAACTTGGATATATTCGTATGAACCGGAAACTAAGCAACAATTCACTGTTTGGGTGTTTTAAGATGAACCGACTCCCACAAAAGTTGTTCGTTCACAAAGCACTTCCAAGAAAATGATCGCTTGTTTCTTCAGTTATACTGGACATGTCGCAACCGTTCTCTGATAGGATCGAAGAATAGTTAACGCTGAATGGTATACAACAATTTGTTTGCCAGAAGTCATCGACGAAATTAGGAAAAACAACCGAAAGCGTCGCATCATTCTTCATCAAGACAAGGCCAGCTCTCACACAGCACGTCAAACAAATTGATTATTTGAAGAAGAAACACATCGAATTAATGTCTCATTGCCCGTATTTACCTGATTTATTGCCTAACGACTTCTTTGTGTTCCCGAATGTCACACAAAAAATGCGTGGACAGGGATTTTCATCACCTCAAGAAGCTGTTGAAGCCTTCAAAAACCATGTTTTTGAGATATCAACTTCAGAGTGGAAAAAAGTTTCGATAATTGGTTTGAACGCATGCAGAAGTGTATAAATCTTAAAGGCGAATATTCTAAAAAAATAAACACTTTGTTCCAAAAAAAATTGTTTCTTTCCTAGTTTTTGCAAAAACTTAAAAAGTTACCCTCGTACAAACGAAAGTTTGAGCTTAAAATCACATTTTTAGATTCTCTACTAGAAATAATAATTATATTTATTAGTTTATTACGATTTCAGGATTAAGATTTAAATATCAGAACCTGGAAAAATAGTTACATTTAGGCTGTAATTTAGAAATATGAGCTCTAGATGGAATCTTGTCATACAATAGTTGAAATTTAGCTGTTTGTCATGGAAAAGATAATGGCATTTAACTTCCGGTTTAAAATTTCAACTTAATTTTAGAAATAGCGTCTTTTTTTAAATGCCCCCAAAATTTCTAGATGTACTTCCAAGTTCCTGAACTTGTTTGTGTCCGTATACAGTATTAATTATGTATCCCTTTCAATTGTGTCAACCTTTTCGTTACCCTAAATCCGCACTAATAGAAGCCCAAGGTGAGTTTTACATAAAACTAATATTCCTAGATATTTAACTATAAGTATCATTATTTACATTTTTCCATGCAAATACGAAAATTCGATACACTCTATGGTTGTATTATTAGAACACTATCCGCAGCCAGCTTCATCAACAAAGTATTCTCCAAGAAATGCACATGGCTGCACGAGATTTTACTTGAAAACAACAACAAAAAACAAGTCACATGATTACTTAGCACTTACGTACATATATTTACAGAGCACATAACTTATATTTCGACATTACTTATTTAAGTCGAATAAAATTATATTAGTGAATAATTAACAGTAATGATTTCAGTTATGAGATTTCAAATTGAATTAAACTAAACGGAAGCGTTTGCAATTATTGCATAGTGGTGATAAAGCTATTATAGCTTTATCGCCACTATGATGTCATTATTATGCTATTTTACCACTAATACAGAAGTGTGTAAATCATTAAATGATTTTGGGATGTAACATCAGTTCAAGAATGTCTATTGACAGGCAAATGGTTTTTGAAAACGAGAATGTCATTTGGGTCAGGGAATATCGTCCAAGAAATATACGAAACAGTAATAAATATCAACAACAAGTAGAGGTTTGTAGAAGGAGGACAGAAATCTGTAAAGCTGTTGACTTTCAACGGTTGTAGATAGCGCGTCATTCATGATAATTGTGTGTATATTTTTAACCGTGAAACGCAGACATTCAGATAACTATTGATAACTCCTAGAATGCGGAAATATGTATGAATGTTATTTTTGCGTTCTATTCAGCAAACTGAATAACTTAATAATCTTTTTATTGTTTTTAGACACTATGAACTCTAACCGCATGAAATTTGTAGGAATGTTACTTTAGTAGAATACCTTCCTCGAGAAAATTGTGAATTAAAATGCACTTTCCACCCCCTAAAATAGAAAAATCTTCATACAGGGTGATTTATGCCAGGAGGCGGAAAATGATTATTCGTGTTCGGGATTGGACTGTAAGCAAAAAATGCGAAATAACTTTTTTCCGATCGGCCTTTGTTTTGGAGATATCGAGACATGAAGTTTTCTAAACTTATAATTTTTGCCCATAAAATTAATAGTAAGTCGTGGAAATTGCTTTGAAGCAAAAGACTTATTTAGTAGATGTTGACAATTGTCGCATAGTATTGCTCTTAATAGTTAGCGTAAAAAAGATATAAATTTTATCAAGAATGCAGTTCGACAATGAAGAATATGCCGACATTATTTTTGTTTACGGGTTTTGTAACGGCAATGCTTTAGAAAGTTGTCGGGAATATCAAAGAAGATTCCCGAATAGACGTCAGCTATTTTGCCGTGTACTTTACGATGCATTTAAAAAACTGCGACAATATGGAATTTGTAATCGTCATACTGGTGGTGTAAATCTACGACACAACGCTGTAAGAGAAGAAGAAGTAATTGATGCAGTGCTTGACGAACCAGGTATTAGTACCAGAAGAATTGCAACCCGTCTGTAAGTTTCTCAAAACTTCGTTTGGAGGACTTTAAACAGAGAAGTGTTGCACCCTTACCATTATCAGCGTGTCCATCACTTACAACCAGGAGATGAAGTACAAAGATTAGCATTTTCGCGATGACTTCTCGAACAGCATGGGCAAGATACTAACTTTAGTCTTTCCATTTTGTGGTCCGACGAAGCTACTTTCACTAGGGACGGTATCAATAACTGTCAGAATGAGCATGTATGGTCAGTACAAAATCCGCACGCATTTAGAAGACATCATTTTCAACACAGATTTTCTATTAACATGTGATGTGGGATTTTCAACGGTCGTCTACTGCCAATGCAAATTCTGCTGGATCGTTTAAATGCTGCGTCCTACTTGGAATTGTTAGATAATCACTTGCACGAGTTATTAGTAGACGTTCCACTTGAATTGCACAACGTGATGTGGTATCAACACGATGGTGCGCACCTACATGCTGCAAGGGTTGTTATAGAATGGCTAGACAACCATTTTAATGGAAGGTGGATCGGTAGGCGCGGTCCAGTTCAGTGGCCTATTAGATCGCCAGATCTAAATTCTCTGGATTTTTACTTCTGGAGCCACGTAAAACAACTAGTTTATGCAGAGAAAATTTACAATGAAGAGCAATTACGAGACAGAATTATGAATGCTGTACTTAAAATTGAAAATGAACAAGATTTTACTGCAGTTTATAATTCAGTGGTTTTACGGTGCCAGGCTTGCATCACGGCTGGCGGTGGACTTTTCGAACATGAGTTGTAAGTTAAAGTAATGGTTTTTCTTTCTGTGTAACCATTACGATGATTAAATAAAGTTTTCATATGGCCTACTATTAGTTTTTTGTGAAACTTGAAATTACATCTTTCAAAAGTTTGAACCTCGATATCTCCAAACCAAAGGCCGACCGGAAAAAAAATTGCTTCGCATTTTTTGCTTACAATCCAATCCCAAACAAGAATATTCATTTTTCGCCTCCTGGTATAAATCACCCTGTATAGATTATTTTTCGCACCCTATTTATGAAATTGTTGAAAAAACCCAGAAGTATTTTGTTCCTTAAAATGCAGTATCACCAGGTGATAAAATAACGACTGAAATTTGGAAACTAACAAAAAGAATTTTACGAAACAAAACATTTCAAAAGAAATATGTATATAGAGGTTCAAGCTCTTCAGTACAGGTCTAAAATTAATATCAAAAGTATTACTTCAGAAACTCAACAATGAAGAACAAACGGAATCCAGGACGAACAGATCTACAACTGACAACATATTTGTCATCCGATAAATGCGAAAACGGAGTAGATTTCGATCCTTCGGCATATATGTGTTTCATCGACCTAGTGAAGGTTTTCGAGCGGGTTAGACTAAAGGATGTGTTGAAAATACTGTCAGAAAAAATGTCCTACTAACACTGATCAACTTAATAAATGATATTTACAGCAACAATAAAACTAATGGTCTAAAAAACAGTGAACACCGGAATACGCCAAGAAGACTTCCTCAGTCCCATGCTATTAAATAAAGTTATGGATCAAATCAAAGACAGCACTAAAAAGACAAGAGGATATATATAATGGGGCAAACAGAAATAAAAATAATATGCTATGCAGACAATGATATTCTGATTGCCAGCAATGGGGACTACTTACAAGAATGCTACACCAGGTCGTAACAAAACCAAAAACACTAACTATGGAAGTATCCAGGGAGAAAACAGAATGCTTGACAATATCCCTATACCCGTTAAGATGTAAGCTAGAGATAAAAGGAACAGAGATTCAGGAAACTATAGAGTTTAAATATTTAGGTATACATACATCAGGCAATCGTGATATTCGCAAAGACGTACATCAAACAATCAAAGGGGCTAAAGCATCGAGGCGCTTAGGAGACGTGTTCTGGAAGAACAAATACGTATCAACAGAAAACAAAACTAGAATATACGAGGCTTGTTCAACTGAAACCCATCTTTGATCAACTTAGCCTTGAAAACAAATGCAATCATTCAAATGACGTTTGTTAATGTTAGTAGTGTTTGTAAGCAACACATTAATAAGTTTCTGGCGTTTGAATTTGATTCTGACTTTTAAAACTTCGATTTTGAAATGGCGTTTATTGTTGAAAATCCGTCCAAGTTTGATCAGCGAGCGGTCCTACAATTTTTATGCGAAATGCATGTATTGCGCATACAACCGTGAAGGAATGGTACCGAAATTTTAGGAATTCAAAAGAGGGGGCTATGGATGAGCCGCGACCAGATGTACGGTGTACTACATTAACAGAAACAGTATGGCATGTATGGAAGGCCTTGTCTCTTGTCTAATGAACAAAAATGCTTGCGAACGGGAGTTATGTCATGGTTCAGCGAATTGTCTGTGTTTGCCCTTCATAATTAGTTTTAGTTCAACTTGACCGCTTTTACTGTAAACCGTGTTTCGGATTGAACTCCGACATTTTTGTACTTTGAAAATAATATATATATTATATACTATATCTTTCTAAAAAGCAATTTGGTCGTTAACTAAACGTAAATCGGGCTTATCTCTGTAACACCTCACAGACTACAGGCATAGTGGTGATGATTTTCTTCTGTCAATAGTTGCTGGTTACGAAACTTAATGCCATGACTACGAACCCTTCAGTAAGTTATCATCGATGCAGTGGAATCATTCAAGTTCACCACCACCGAAGAAGTTTAAAGCCCAACCTTCTGCAGACAAGGCGATGTTGACTTTTTTTCGACCATGCAGGACCCTTGTTGATAGAGTTTAAGGAATCTGGAGTAAATGTCAATGTAAATCTGTACAATGAAACTTTGAACAAGCTTCATCAAGAAATAAGATGGAAACGTCCAGGAAAACTTACGCGCGGGGTCATTTTGCTGCACGACAATGCTAGGCCTCATGTTGCTAATGTCGTAAAAGAAAATCTTCAACGAAAGAAATGGAAGGTTTTAGAGCATCCACCCTGAAAAGGGCATTAACCCTTCAGCGGCTAGCGCCCCCATTTGGTAACGCGTGTAATATTTGAATGAAGTGACGCCATCTATCATATTTTATCATTAATCATTTGTTAGGTTATGTCAACCGGTAGATAAAATCACGCTTTATCAATTGTCATTAACAGATACAGGGATTTTTTCAATTTTATTTCGTACTGTGTTTCCAAAAGTGAGTCATATTCTGTGAGCCTGAAATATGGACTTTCGGCTAGAGTAAGTAGAGTTTTACCAATTCGATTTTATTTTTTTAAAGTTATTATATAATTTTACTCATCAGGAGTAATGATTTTAACAATTAAATGTCTTCCTGTCTCCGATTATTTATTTACTGGTTAGATTTTTTCACTTTATTGCTGGTGTTACCATATGTTAACTCTAGCAGTTCTTAGGCGACAAAAGTGCTAAAATCGCGACACCTATTCTATAAGTTATTTTATTATTTCTAGACGCGGTTTTACTCTAGAAGAAACCCTTCAAATTGCTTATGATGAAAACATTGAAGCTGAACAAATTTTTATTGAACCACCAGAATCAGCTGTCCTTCCGGATGAGGACTCTGGGGATGAGGATGGTCCTGGCTTAGTAGACAACCTCAGTGGTCCACAACTTTTAGCTGGAGCTGAAATAAGGCTCGTAAATAATCATAGCTATGGTGTATCTGATGATTCGAATGAAGATTCTCAAGAAAATCAGGAACATAGTTTTCGGCAACCGGGATTTGAAAAGATTACATGGATAAAGGGAGACATTATTTCATCTGCTAGAAGTTTTCCAAAGATTTATTTTCTACTAAAATATGAAAATATGAGTAATTTGGAAATATTTGAAACATTTATAGACAACGATATCTTCGTATTTTTGGCGGAAGAATCTAAAAGATATGCCCTATTTATAAACGACCCTGATCCTAAAATTTCAATCGAAGAAATGAGATGTGCTATTGCAATCCTTATCCTTGCCGGCTATAATGAGCTACCAGGGAAAGACTTTTATTGGGACAGTCTGACAGACATGAAAAACTTCATGGCCAGTGAAGCAATGAGGCGGGACCGATTTAGACTGATTTTGAAATATCTCCATTGTGCCGATAATACGAAACCAGATAAGACTGATATTAAAAATAGGATCCCCGAAGAAAATTTGGACTTTGATGAATCCATGATCAAGTACTATGGGAGACAGTCGTGTAAACAATTTATACGAGGAAAGCCAATAAGATTTGGATACAAGATGTGGTGTCTCAACGCACCCTCTGGATATTTGGTCAATTTTGATCTATATCAGGCAAACAATCCAAAGGGAAATGCCGATTATGAACGTGAATTTGGCTAATGTGCAGCTCCTCCAATCAATATGATAAAGGAATTTCCCGATGAACATAAAAAACTTCCTTTCAAATTTTATTTCGACAATTTGTTCACAGGATTCAATATTCTTTTCACCTAAAAGAAATGGGTTATAATGCCACAGGTACTATAAGAGAAAACTGAATACCTAAAGGTTGTCCCTTACCGCCTAAGAAGGATATGAAACGTAAAAGTAGAGGAGATTTAGTATCCACTATCGACAAAGAGGATGGAATTATGGTTGTAAAATTGATGGATAATAACGGAGTAAGTACTGCATCAACCTATCATGGAATTGGACCGCTTGGAAATGTGAAGCGCTATTCTCAAAAAGAGAAGAAAGTAATTCAAATGCAAAGGCCATCCGTAATTACCGAGTATAATCGCTATATGGGAGGTACAGACCTGCTCGATGAAAACACATCTAGATACCTCATCAGCATTAAAAGGAAGAAATGGTGGTGGCCAATTTTTACTCTTAGATGTAGCTATAGTCAACGCTTGGATTATAAGTCGGCAACGAAAAGGTCAAGCTCAGCGAAGTCAGTTGGAATTCAGAAGAGAGATAATCCCAGGGTACCTCACTAAATACAAAGTGGCGCCGAAATCAGCTGGGCGACCATCAACTCTTCTAAATCAAGTGTATCTATGAACAGAGTATCTGATGATATCCGTTATGACTACGAGACCATTTGCTAGTACCTACCGAAGGTAAAAATAGGAAACGTTGCGCTGGAGAAGGATGCATTTCCAGTGTTCGCACTATGTGCATCAAATGTGTGGTTGGATTATGTTTAGAATGTAATTTTATATTTCATAACAAAGAGCATGCATTTTTGTACTATGTATTCTGCTAGCGTTACCATACGATAACACCTTTTTTTTTCTTTAATTAAAGGAGATTTTTTTATTTTGTACTTTGTAACACGTTACTAATAGATAACTTTAAAGATATTTTACGTTTTGAAAGACCCCAAAAAAAAAATTCGCCGTTAAAGGGTTAAAAGGTCGGGATTTTGAGTCTGACGCAGAAGTACCGACTTCTTCAATCAGCAACCACAAGAATTCTATGAGCCACGTATACGTCGATTAGTAAAACAATGGGATAGGTGCCTTAACTGTGACGGTAATTATTTGTAATTAAATAGTTGAATAATTTTTTATAAAGCAAAGATGGGTTTCAATTGAACACACCTCGTACAAAGCCGCTGTACGACCACTACTCACATACGCTGCAGAAATGCGAGCAGATACCAGCAAAACAAAACAAATGTTAGAGACAATCTCATGTCTCATTAGAAGCTGTAAAACTATGTAAAGAGCCTGGAATAGAATTGTTACTACCCTTGTACACAAGGCATCGGCCGCAACAGCTCGATATAGGAGTTTTTTTCGGGTCATTTAAATCAGCAAAGAGAGATGAAACCATTAAAGACAATAGCCGGGAAAACTTTAAGAGACAGAGTACCAAGCGACGACATTCGCCAACAGTGCAACGTACAGTACACTAGAAAATGTATAAAAACCACAAGAAAAGATTGAAATGGCCAAGTTATTGGAATGACCAGTAATCGCCTACCAAAAATAGCAAGAGTCAACAAACCATGAGAAAGGAAAAGAGTAGAAGAAGAAGTATTAATGATATTTTTTCCATTCAAATAAAGTATTTGAAAATCAGTTAATGGGTCGTTCACTCTTTAGCATGCTACCCCCTTAAAAATAATAACTTCTATAAATATTATTTTTCACACCCTATTCATGTACTTATGTTAAAGCAAACATTACGATTATTGTATTCCTTAGAACAATGTTTTCTTTAATATTCTTTACATGCTTATAATTTTTATTATTTATGTCTAAAGCATATAATCATCTGTGAAAAAATGTTTAAAAATTGTAATTTTTATGCAAGTAGATTAACTAATTCGGTTTCGAGATACATTAATTTCTGTCTAGTTACCATGAAAATGTATATTTCATATTATGCGAGTTAAACCAAGAGGATTCCGAACAGCAAAACAATAAAAAACTTCATACGAACGTGTATACGTTACACATTGTTTCAGCAAACTGTTACACACACAAAAGATGCTGTAATTCTGCGGTGAAGCGTTTTAGAATACATGTTTATATGAACTTTCATTATTTATTTTTTATATCCCGAATCCACCTTGAACTTTTAACGTACATCATACAACATATCTGAATTTTTAGATGTTTCATATTTCATATCTCGAAAACAGTCTGGTTAATCCACTCGCTGCAACAGCACTTTTTGGAGTATTTTGATATCTAGAAATATCGTACTAAGACAAAAATCAAAAATGTTAAGAATAGAAAAATCGAACAAAACAGTGAGTGAAGAGAACGTAAATGAAACATAAACTACATCAATAGTGCCAACATATAAAATTCAGTATATTAATCCAACTATTGATTTGTCAGGGGAATTCCTATGACTATTTTCACTTGAAAGTTTAAGCAACTGTAACTCTTGAAGGAATCTGTTTTTTCGTAGCCTCTATAACTTACGTATTTATACGTTAATTGCTTAACTATTATACAAACGTCCTATATTTATAAATTTTCTTATTTTTAATTGCTTTATTTATAATTATCATTGAAATTGTAACATAAATTTTAAAAATGGTTGAATACTGTACTGAAAAACCATATCAATAACAATATCACAAGCATCTTCCTAAAACTATTTCTAAATATATTTAAG
>JABXWE010034134.1:0-30031 GCA_014611495.1 Limonius californicus
CGCCATTTTAAATGATAGAAAATTTAATCATGGGCTAAAAAATAATATTTAATTTCCCATTAAAGCACACCAAATTTTGTGGTAAAATATCAAGTCGTTCAAAAATTAGTTGGGGGGGGGGTTACTTTATAGACACAGTGTATATATCACGATTTTATTATTCAATCTGCTCTTCTCCCTTCTTATTAACCAATACAATCCACTGAGTTTATAGGCAAGTTGCTTTCTTTTCTTCCAAATATGTGTCCTCCAGGTCAGTCTACTATCGAGATGTATTCTGAGGTATTTGGCAGAGTTCTGTTGTGGTATTAATCTGTTGTTCAGCGTTACTGGTGGGCATATGTCCTTTCTCATTGTAAATCTCACTTGCAAGATTTAATTTAATTTGTTTTTTTCGCCATTTCCTAAGCCAATTCTGTGTCTTAATTAGTTGACTCTGAATAGTTCATAAAGCTATCCTCGGGTCTCTGTGAGACGCCATTAATGTTTCGTCATCTGCATATGTTGCAAGCGTTATATTACTTGATAGTGGCAAATCTAATGTAAATAATATATACAATATGGGTCCTATGCTTGCCTGGGGTACGTCGGAAGTGATTAGCTTTGAATCCGTATAATCGTCTTAGTGCTTGACAAGGAAATTTCTTTCGTCTAAGTAAGATTTCAGAATGTGAAATATATTGTGTGGTAGATTTTTTAAGTTTACATAACGAGCCTGGATGCCACACTTTATCAGAAGTCTGGATTATGTCGAGGAATACCGTTGTGCAGTATTTTTGGTTCTCTATACCTTCGATAATTTTACGTACAACCTTGTGTACTTGCTCAATGGTCGCATGCCAATTCCTAAACCCGAATTGATGATCTGGATCTAATTCGGATTCTTGCAGTATGGGTTCTGTTCTCTTTGGTAACAGTTTCTCGAGAACCTTTGATAATATGGGTAAAAGACTTATTGGGCGATATAATGTCCCTACTTCTGGATCTTTTCCAGGGTTTGGGAGCAAGATTATCTGAGCCACGTTCTATTGCTCAGAAAAATTCTCCAGTTGTACAATTGTGTTAAACAGCATGGTTATTATTTTTATTACCTCCGCTGGAAATTCCTTTAATATCCGGCCTGTTATAAGATCCCATCTTGAAGTTTTTCTAGTTTTAAAGTATTGTTTATAATGTCTTGTACTTCTTTTATGTTGAACTTTTTGATCGGTAGTTCCATTTGGTCAGGTGATTCCAAGCACTGATGAATTTCCTATTCTTCTTCTTCTGAGATCTCTCCAGGAAATAGTTGAGATACTGCTTGCAAGTGATTTGAAAAGGTTGTTTGCTTTTTCTTTGTTTATCCTAGCCTATCTTCCATTTGTTAGTCTAATTGGTGGCATAAACTGTTGTGGTTGCTTGACCTTTCTCGTCGCCTTCCACCATGAGTGGCTTCTGTTGCAAATAGTTCTTGCAAATAACTTGTGCCGATTCGTTCTTCTCTTCAATTTCTTTATAGCTTTATTTAATTTGGCTTTGTCATGGGAAGAACGTGTATGTTGCCACTATTGCCTCAATTTTCTCTTTTCACCAATTTTTATTTTTACATTTCTTGAGCAATTCAACGGCTTAGATCCTACTCCATTATGAGGTGTTGCCTTCGATGCCGCTTTTTGTATTATGTTATTCAGCTCTTCGACTACAGTTTCTAGGTGTTCTCTTGTTTTGAGTAACATGTTATCGTTGGTTTGTTCTAACAGTATTTCTCTGAATATACCCCAGTTTATCTTTTTATTGTGAAGAGGAGGTGACTTCTGTGTTATGACACTTGCACATTTAGGGTAGCAATTACCGGGAAATGGATCGGGTAACAAGTCCAACCATGATACAATAATCAGGTAAATATCGGGTATCCCTTTCATCACACAAAAGTCTATTACATCCGGCTTCCTTCTGCGATCTGTAGGCCAGTAAGTTGGTTCTCCTTTTGCTAGCGACATAAGGATTTTTCTTGCATCGCTGAGTATAACTAACGGCCTTTTGGAGAAGGAGTATGAAATCTGGAGCCCCACCATGGGAGTTTGGCGTTATAATCACCCCCGGTAGTGAACCTATGCCCAAGGGTCTTAAAGAATTGTGTATACTGTTTTTCTATTGAATGCTTTACTGGTCAATATACTGTAATTGGTCTAATGCAATCTTCCACGGTCACGCTGGTTGCTCGCAATTTTTATTTATGTGATGTTTTTTTGTTGTTTTGATGATCAATGCTGTACCTCCATGGGATGTTCCGTCTGGATATTGTGTAAACGGAGTATTTGGGAAATTTCAGGTGACTCTTCTTCGTAAAATGCGACTCTGAGACTTAACGTTACTCATAACAAGAAAAATCTTAATAATAAGAATATTATGATAGAAAACACGAATAAATCTATCGACAGCACTCTCTACAATAGGCAGTAAAGCGTATACGTTGTGAATAATGGGCTTCCCTCAAGGAGAATGTGTACCAATGTTTAGCTTGATCCGCCATTTTGTTTCTGAAATATACCTACTCAGTGTAAAAAATATTTTTTCTCCTTTAAGGCGCTATAACTCAAAGAAGCACTTTTTGTACTAAGGTATATTTGCTTTAGTGGGTGCCATTTACCCTCATAAAACTGTAGTCAAGCTGTGTCTGTTTACTTTCGGGATACCCTGTATAGTGTGTGGCTCTGAATGGAACAGCTTCGGCTTAATTCCAAAAATTTAATCTCAGTTAGCCTAATGTTCACATAACCTAAACTAAAGTGGTTGTAATATAATATACATAGTATTTGCTTAACTTAAGCTAAGTCGACAGAGTCTTAAATTAACCTTAGGTTAGTACGAGTTCAAAACACAACCACCCGCAAAAAAACTCCTTTTGGCTGTGTTTTGGACTGCCGGCCGAGTTTATGTGACCGATTTTCTGGAACGAGGGACAACGGTAAATTCTTCTCAGTACATACAGACTCTAAAACACCTCCGACGTCGAGTTTGTCGTGTTAGAGGCAGCCTGGCGCAAATAATCTTGCAACATGACAACGCTCGTCCACACACCTCGCGCGCAACTGGAGAGGCCCTGCGAAACCTGAAGTTTGAACCGATTCCACACCCTCCTTATTCCCCGATCTTGCGCCTTGCAATTTTTATTTTTTTTTCCTCTACTCAAGAGAGACCTCAAGGGTAATCATCACACCTCGGACAATGAGGTGCAGGCAGCTGTCAGGTCCTGGATTCGAGAAAAGTCGGAAGAATTTTTCAGTGACGGATTGGAAAAACTTGTTACACTTTGGGAGAAATGTGTTAGCCTTAACGGTGACTATGTTGAAAAATAAATATATGGTTATGAAACTTAAGAATTGTACTTTAATGTACTTTTTGCCCGATCTTGCTATTTGTTTTTGTTCGCGCTCTACAAGCATGTGTGCATTAGTTTTCAAGCCTACCCTCGTATTATACGCTGCTGTCAATCTGCTAAACATGCACAACTAGTACATTCCAACAACCTAACCTAACCCTAAACCCCTTTCATCTAACGTAACCTAACATAAATTTATCTAGTTTTAATATTTCCTACTTACTTCTCAACTAACTTTAACCATTATAGCCTGTCTAGCTGTAAAATAACTCTCTTTAACCTAACTTAACAACCTAGCCTGTTCTAACTGTCCATAACCGAAATTTTATCTAATGTAAGATTAGCTTAAACTAAATTTCACTAATTTTAATATGACATAATAAGCTTCCACTCGGTTTAAACTAATCCAATTTAACATGTTTGTATTTAAAATAACCTACTGTTAATCTTACACTAACGCCAGCTTAACATAACTTTAACTTGCATTTTGAAGATCCTATAATACATTCTTGAATTGACTTGCCTTAACTTTGCCTAGTGTGACCTAATTGTACTTTAACATAACGTAACTTTAACATAACCTAACCTAACTTTACCTAAGTTAACTGAACTTAACCTACCATAATGTTGGAGTAACCTAATTTAAGTTGCATCAAAGCCAACGTTAAGTTACCGTAATAAATTTAAGTTTCCGTACCACAGAAAATCTTCAACCGAACGTGTATAACTTTATCCGTTACCAAATCTAAGCTTAACCTAACCTAACATTGTATTTCTAAATAACTTTTTTCTCTAATTTATTGGCCCGAAATCCTGCCCCTTTAGTGAATACTTTTGTTTGTTACAGCAAGGTAAACTGCAACTATACGAGCATGGCAAATTCCTACGAGAGCGCTACGGAGAATTCCTGGGCACTCATTACAGCTCGGACATATACTACGTCCAAGCCACGGATGTAGATAGAACCAAGGTAACCGCCCAGTGCATCAACTCTGGATTTTGGCCACCAGCAGACGACCAAAAATGGGGACCCTTGGACTGGCAACCTATACCTGTACATTCTGAACCTTTAAACACAGACAATGTAAGTGTAATCTGGGTCATTAAACGTTATCGTCATTTACCATTACCTGTTGTACCTGCTAGTCCCATAAGTTCGATGTTATCGGATCTGATACGAGAAACAACATACACAGTTTCCCGTTCAAAGTATATTTACAGTTTATCATTTTTTTTTGTTATTTCAGCTTCTGTTGGTTCGAAGACCATGTGCCCAATACAGTTTAGAACTGGAAAGCCTCCAGCAGACCCCAGATATTCAAGGAAAACTCCAGCAGTATTCAAAAGTCTTCGAAGAAGTTTCCAACCATACCGGAAAGAATATCACGACCTTTGCAGACGCTCAAGATGTCTTCACCACTCTCATGGCTGAAGTAAGATTCCTTATCTACGGCGATTCCTATGCTAATTTACCCCTTTTTAGGAAGCATTCAATCTCACCCTACCAGAATGGACTAAAGAGTACTACCCGGATAAACTGTACGAACCAACAGTTTTCTCGTACATCCTCAACGCTTACAATGATAAATTGAACAGACTGAAAGGAGGCGTTTTCCTTAAAAAAGTGATAGGCGATTGGAAGGATGTAGTTGCTGGTACATTAAAGCCCAGCGATCGTAAAGCATATCTGTATATTGGGCACGATTCGACTATTGTCAACGTTTTGAGTGCCCTTAAGGTTTGGGAGCCCCAACTTCCCGGATTTGCTATTAATTTCTTCTTGGAGCTCTCTCAAGATACCATTACCAAGGAGTATGGAGTGGAGGTAAACTATATTTTCTTAGGTCATTATTCTTGCGTAAATCAAAATGTTCTTGATAATTTCTTCGAAGGTAGTAAGTAGTACAAAAGATAACATCATCGCATAGTAGAAATGTGAAAGCTTCAACTTTTCCACATTATCGACACATCTCCTTGTTATTAACTGATACCTTCTTCTAGATATTCCTAAGGAACTCCACGTCGGATGCTAAGCCAATTCCATTGCAAATTCCCAACTGTGAGCTATTCTGTCCGCTCACAAAGTTGATTGAGCTGACGAAATCGGTGGTTCCCGAAAACTGGGATGAAGAATGCAAGTCCGATGACCCTAATTACGTTCCGCCACCACCGGGGGGTCCTTAATGTTAAGCTCATTTTAAGAAAATGTGTGCTTTAAAAATATTCTATTGTACAGTTCAAAAGAATATGATGTACTAGGTGTAATAGGAATTTTAACAGAATTGATCAGCAATAGGTTAGATTTAGAAAATAAGAGTAGCTATAGGATTTGTTAGACCATTTAATGTGTTTGTTTTAATCGTTTAGAAGTACTTTAGGATGAATTAGATTTAGTGTTTTATACGCACAATGTTTGTATTTTAGGGGGTTTTTTTAATACTCATTTGATTTTATACAAGCTCAATAGCAATAGGTAACTACAAATAAGTTTTAAATCTTCGCATTTAACAAAATGATGCAAAATCTGATTAGTAGAGAGTATACCTTCAAAAAGAATTACAATAAAATTATTTTAAATAGAAGTAGGCTTCTTTACCATTACTTATTTACAGAGATTTAACGTCCCCTATTATGTTTTCCATGGTTCTCTGTAATGTGCCTCTTCCCTCCAGTTTTTTACCATTAATGTAGAAATTACCACTGCTTAAGTTTACAACTTCATTCCAATGTATTGCCCCTAATACTTATTATTTTATAGCCAATGGCTTCATTATACATTGATATTGTTCTTCTGTCTGTCTGTTGTCTGTTACGACTGAGCACAGTCACAAGACTTCGACCCCTGGCTGTACCAAAAAACAACAGAAAAACAATGGTTATACATTGATTTACAGCAGTTTATACTGATTATGTTCTGTTTGAACCATAAGGCATTAACGGTAAAGAATAGCAGTAAGAGTACTACCATCACATTAATTCATTGCAGAGGTGTTTACATTTCCCGCGATTTGGAAACCACGTTAAGCTGTAGGACTCATATATCAGTGCCACTTTAAACGCTCAACACAGGTGTATGAGAAAAGGCCGCTATGTTTCGTAAGACACAAACACTACAAGACGAATGGTCGAGTTGGACAACGAAATATGTGAGGTTCTTGCATCATACGGTCATCGTGGTCTGCCATTGTCGTTGGTACGTTACCTATTATATGTATGAGGGTTTTAGCTTTTAACATTCCTTGTGTCACTTCGACCCTTAATGGTTCTTTTGTAACTTCTGAGCCCTTGCTTAGTTTAGAGAAGTTGCAGGCTGTTCCCGAACAATGCGAAATAGTTATGAACTGTTTTGCCTGACGTTGTCTTGATGTGTTTTCCTAGTGTGGTGATTTGGGTAAAAGTGGGATGGTTGCCCTAGGAGGATAGATGCCCCGTAATTTAAATTGAGATTTGTAAACATAACACTATCGTAGCTAATACTTCTAAGTAAAGGTGGACCCCCACGCCACCGGTGTGCGAGCGGCAACCCGAACATGTGTATTATTTAATAAAGTTTGATGACTTCGCGGATTACGAAATCAACGGCTTTTTGAAAGCGTGTAACTTTTCATTTTAAAAAGTAAATTGATTTTATTTTATTGTTATTTGCAAGTGTATGCTTTGAGTATCACTAATTGCTAGAGGTTTTGAAATTTTATTTATGGTGTTTTATTTTAAAAAAGGGAGCATCTATCCCTACTGAAAAGGATAGACGCCTCGACTGTTTTGAGTATAGATGCCCCTAAGGGCATCTATCCCGCATGGCTTAAGCTGAAGCATGGCCTTTAACTAAAGCACCCAAGCCCTGCAACCATTGGATTGTAGTTTCTTTAAACCTTTTAACACTTTTTATGCAGCGGAAACGAGGAACTGGATGGTATCACACAAGGAACGAAAGATTAATCGATTAGTTGCAGGAAAACTTATTGGGAATGCATGGACTCGAGCAGCCACTACTTCCAATGCAATTTCAGGATTTAAAGTTTGTGGAATTTACCCTTTCAATCTTCCTGCAATTCCGGAGAGCTTTTTTTTGCGATATCTGACAAGTCTTTAAACAACCAAAGCTCTGCAGAAGATAACGGAATTCACCAAACTAAAGAGGCTCTAGAGCAGGAACCAGGTCCATCCAATGAATCAATTCTAGAAGCTGACCGAAATGTACCCAACATTTAGCAATAGCAATATTAAACATCATCGATACTTCAGAAAAAGAAACACCAAGCAAATATTTGCATGTATGTTCTCCGGTGCCAAAAATGTTGGTTCCATTGTATAATAGAGGAAAACAATTTGCTAGAATTTTAAACACGAAAAAAAATATTGAAGCTAAGAAAGTTAGGGCTAAAGGTAAGGCTACTCCGAACATACCTTGCAAAAATAGACGGCAGCCAGCTGAAACTGATATCCAGGAGAAAGTGCTTGCAAAATCTTTAGGAAAAGACCAAAAAAATATCAAGTTCAGATGAAAATGAAATGTCTACAGAACATTCTGATCAATCAGATACAAAAAAAGATTCAGAATGTACAGAATGATTTGAAAGATATGGAAAGACCAAATCAACTGCTGATTGGATACAATGTACAGTATGGCTTTTAATTTACAGTACTGAAACAGTAGGCCTACTTGT
Source organism: Limonius californicus (assembly GCA_014611495.1). Classification (NCBI taxonomy): domain Eukaryota; kingdom Metazoa; phylum Arthropoda; class Insecta; order Coleoptera; family Elateridae; genus Limonius; species Limonius californicus. Next base: position 8,029 of record JABXWE010034134.1, read on the forward strand.
GCTTAAACCTCGCACAATTGACACCGTTATTTGACATAAATATTGACGTTTGGTTTTGCTTAGATGTAGTGACATGTTTGCAAGTTCGTAAATAATGTTATCTACTGAAGAAAAAGTCTTTTTATTTGAATACTATTTTCGCTCATACGGTTTGGGTAGACAAAATGGTCCAAGCATTAAATTCGTCCGCGAACAATTTGCGGCGCATTTCAATAAACAGGCACCAAGTAATGCTATTCTACTGAACATTATAACCAAATTTAGAAGAACTGGAAGTGTGCTACATCAAGGAAAAGGTAGAGCTGAGCGAAGAAGAACAATAGATACCAACGAAAATCACGAACGTGTATTCAATCAAATTACGGACTCACCACGTCGTAGTCAACGGAGAACTGCTGCAAAATTGAATATGAATAGGAGGACTCTTCAGAAGATATTGAAACAACTTAATGCCCATTCATACGTTATTCAGACGACCCAACAATTGAGAATCGGTGATTATGGTGCAAGACTTGAATACTGTGCTAGAATCCTTGCTTTGCAATATGATAATCCCAGTTTTATCAGTAACATCTGGTTCAGTGACGAATGTCATTTTCATTTGTCAGGTCATGTCAATAGGCGTAGCAATAGATTTTTAGGTTTCCATCGACCAGAAGAGGTGCAAGAAATACCGTTGCATAGTGAAAAAGTGACGATTTGGTGCGCAGTTTCTGGACAAGGAACGATTGGGCCTTACTTCATTGAAGAAAACGGGCGTGCAGTAACTGTTAATCAAGAGCGCTATATAACTCAAGTTCTCACACCATTTGTAGATGACCTTCGGAGGTTTTGCAGAGCAAGAAACATGCTCTTCGGTAGCCAGTTTTTCCAGCAAGATGGGGCAACGTGCCACACAGCACAGGCTACAAGAACCTTTCTGCGAGAGACGTTTGGAGACAATGTGATTTTACGTTTCACCGATTTTTCTTTTCCATCTCACTCTCCGGACCTAACATCATTGGATGCATATGTTTGGGGTATCCTGAAACTACGGGTTTTCCGAGATAACCCTCCGACGACAATACAACAGTTAAAAAAGAAAATTAGAGAATCCATACGACAGATGCAACAGCCTCTATTTTCGAATATGGTCACAAATATGGAAAAACGATACGAACTGTGCATTCAACGTAATGGAGGGCACTTAGAGCACGTTATTCGTAACGCTAATACTTAAGTGTATATTTATTATTACATACTCCTATTATTTTAAGTGAATAAAGTTTGAAAGTTTCAGTACTGTAAATTAATAGCCATACTGTATTATGTCCAAACAATGGTTACATGAGGTTTGTACTATGTACCTATACTAAACAAGATATGAAAAGAAGAGATAATACCGAAAGAATGGACTGCAGAACTTATTATAACCATCCAAATGTTGATGGTCATCCTGTATAACGAATACTTCAACGAAAGGCAACTGTATTCTTATTATTACATATTAAATAAATTGAGATAAGATTTAAGTTACAAAAATTTTAATTTCGCTTCTTTTGATCTGTGAACTGTTTTAACCGAGTTGACACCGCCTTCACATCAATAGTTGGTCCGGTATTCTTTTATTCATCTTGTATAAGGATGGAAAGTAGTTCAAATGACATTATCACTTCTTAAGTTACTCAACCTGAAAGAATATTTTGAGTTTTGACAGACCTCCGAATTATTCTAGATAACAAAGCGTTATTAAAAAAGTATTTGATTAACAATAATAATATTTTTTACTATTACACTTTTCTACTATAAAGGTGAGTGATATTCCCATATTTATACAATTACATTTGAGTACTTCTGAATTGTTTACTACAGCAGAACCTGTGTATATCGACATGGATGGCTTACCTGATATGAATGAAGATGTTAAACCCGATGTTACCAGTGGAACTTCGCTATCAAACCTTACAGAATCTACATGCGATGTCTGGCACCAAACCAAAATGAACAAAGAATTATCTCAGAGTGAGTTGGAAACGAACGGTAAATTTACGGTTATGATCTAACTTAATTTTAATCTTATTTTTGAGTATGGCCGTGAAATGTTTACATGTACATGGGGATAAGCTGATTGGTCCGTAATTCTGTGTGAGTTCCTTTTTTCCCTCCTTAAATAGCAATATTATTTATTGATTTTTTCCATCACTTCTGTTCTTAGGATTTTGTTGAACAATATTCTTACGAATTGGGGCATTTCCGGTGTTGCATTTTAAATTTGTTTATTAGTTATACCATCACCTCCTGGAGCCCCATCCTTCTTTAATTTGTTTATGACTAATTTTAGTTCTTCTTGTATTACTGAACATTCATTGTTCATCACTTTATCATCCTCTATTCCCTCTATCTTGGTATTGCCATTTTTATGTAAGTCATTCAGTTTCAGCCGTTTAGTCGACCCTGTTTCTTCTATTAAAGTTTGTATTTTTTGCTTTTATACTTTTGTAATGTCCCATCTTATCTCTCGTTTAGTTAATTTGTTTATTTCGCAGTATTCAATTCTATTAATATTCCTGATCTTTTTTCAGCTCTGCTTGTTCCTTTATTGACTTTTACGTTGCGTATAATCATTTTTGTTCTTTCTTAGTTTCTTGCTGACCTTGTGCATTTTTTCTTGCTTTTCTTAGCTTAAGTTCTACGTGGTTGTACATTTTCTGTACTCTTTTTTCTTTTATTTGCAAGTCTTCTGTCTTGAAGTTGTTTGAAGATTTTCTCTGTATTTAACTGGATTTATTTCTTTGGTTTTTTAAACGTTTGTAGTTGTTTGTCCATTTTTATGGTTATCAGATATCATACCATTCTGTATTTTATATTTATCTCTTTGTTGTTGCTAGGAATATAGTCAATTTACGTTTTATACATTCCGTTTGGAGATTTCCATGTTCATCTGCTGTGTGTTTTAAAAAAGGAATTCATAATATAAAGTTTATATTTTATAGGAAAATAAATTAAGGTCTTTCCTGGTTCATTTCTAGACCCATGTTGATATGGATCTGTTACAGTCTCGTCACCTCTTTCTTTTTGTGCCATTTTGCTGAATAACCTGCCATTACTAGAATATAATTTGATATTATTGGTTCTCATCTATTAGCTCCTCTAAATCTTTGTAGTACTTTCCTGTCTCTTCCTCTATAGCCGAAGATATTGCTGCGTAAACTTAGATTACGGATAGTGTTGTTTTGGCTATTTTTAGTCTTGCTGTTGCTACTTTGTCTGAATAGCTGTAAAACTCTTCTATCATCTCCTTTTTTTCCTTACACGGGGTTGTTCATTAGTGCGTTATTGACATGAATAAAATCGTTTGGAAGTTTTTTTTTTAAATTAAATTTTTGAATGTATTATTATAATAATGTCACAAGGAACATATCTCCTCAAATTTGAGCTACTTAATATCTCGTGTTAAAGTAGAGCAGCTGTTGTAACATTTTACACTAGTTTATTCACTTTAACTTTCGTCTGAACTTGTTTGTAGACCTTGTGGAAGATGTCTTTTTAGCCGGGGATGTATGTTCTTTTGGCCAAGTTCCTGTACGATAGTGTTGTTGCTGTTGTTGAGTTTGGTGATGAATGTTTTGGTTAGTTTTTTGATAAATTTGCCTATACTATCCAGTCCTAACTCGTTGTGGATTTGTCTATTACGGATGAACCAGGGTGCGTTAACTGACATTCTTAAGACTTGAATCTGAAAGATTTGTAATTTTCTTAAGTTTGTCTTTGACGTTGTGCTCCATACTGGAGAGGCGTATGTTATAATAGGTCTCAATAGCATTTTATATATTAGAATTGTGCACTCCCTTCGCAATGGTGTATTGCGGTTGATTAGTGTTTATATAATTGCCTTAATCTGTTGTACCCTTGATTTATTTTGGTATTCACATGGTGGCTCCAGGATAGTCTGGTATACAAGTGGACTCCCAAGATATTTGGTTGCTTCGCCGTTTGGGCTCCAGGGGATTGTTGTTCCATGTATGCGGATGTTCTGGTGGTCCTGTATTCGTCTTAATGTGAATATTTGCTTATACACTTGGATGGATTTAATGTTATACACCATCTGTTGAACCACTTGCCTATTGGGTTGATTGCTGATTGTAATTGGTCAATAGCTACGTGAAGATGTTCGTTCTGGGTGAATATAGCCGTGTCGTCAGCGAATACCGCCATTTTGCTTATTTGGGAATTAGGTATGTCATACAGTGTTGGTCCCAAAACATTTCCCTGTGGTACCCCTGGATGAATGTGTTTTGTTTCTGAGATGGTCTCGTTTATTCTAACTGCGACAGGAATGAGAAAATGATGGCGACTAGGTATTAGGGAAGAGGTAGCTGAAGCAATTTGTATTTTAGTCCTTCCAACCAAACCTTATCAAATGCTTGGGTGATATCCAAAAACGCCGCTACCGTGTAGTTTTTGTTTTCGTACGTGCTCTCTTTTATCTCGACAATTCTTTGTAATTGTTGTACTGCTGAGAGCTCTTCTCGGAATCCTAACAGTAAGGGACGCACTATGTCATGTTCAATTAATGAATTGTTTAGTCGTTTGGAGATTACTCTCTCGAGCAGCTTCGATATGGTTGGTAATAAGCTTATGGGGCGGTAAGAGCTATAGTTTGATTTGTTCTTACCTGGCTTGTGAAACATTAATATATGGGCATGTTTCCAGTTGTTTGAAAAGTATCCTTTTCTTAAGCAGGCATTGAACAAGATGACTAGGAAAGCTATAGCCTTTTTTGTTAGGTTTTTAAGTATTATGTTGGGAATTACGTCAGGACCAGGTGCTTTTTTTACCGATACTGTTTTTATGTACGATATTAATTCTTGAGGTGATGTGGGATTATTAATGGATAATGAGTTTCAATATCTGTGGTTGCTTTTTGTGCATGTTGTCTGTTTTCTTCTGATATTCTGTTTTGCAAATAGATTGCTTTTGTCTTCATCTGAGCTATATGTGGCATTAGGTGTTGTTAGCGATGGAATTATTTCGGTTTCTTGAATAATATTTTTTGTTACTTTCCATAGGTTAGCGCTATACGGTTCAATGTTTTCTAAATTCTTTTGATAGATGTAAATTCTGTATTTGTCTATTTCCCGCTTTATTTGGTGGGTTAAGTTGCTTAGCTGATTTTTTAGGATTGTATCTTTATTCCTTTGCCATTGCCTCCTTGTTTTGCTTTTTTGTGTAATTAGTTCTATTATGTACATTGGCGGAATGTTCGGGTTTTTCGCTTTACCGTGATTGTACGGTTTTGTTGCCGATTGCACCGACTCATTAATTGCTTCTGCAAATGCTGCTATGTGCAGGTCTATTTCTGGGGTGCTTATTATTTGGGCTGGGTTAGTTCGATGAGTATCTAGATTTTCTTGAAATTGGTCCCAATTTACGTATTCCTTTATCATCCTTGGAATTTTTGGGCTGGGTATTGGTGTAGTAGTGAATGTTATTATCACCGGTAGGTGGTATGAGTTTAATTCCGAAATTACCGTTTGCTAGACGGGTATGTGAAAGTTCTTTGCTAGCATGATATCCAGTACGCTAGGCTGGTGATCGTCTCTGTAGGGGCAGAACGTATACTCACTTGGGGAAATTAATTGGATTTGATGTTTTGCTGCTACGTCGTTGAGTTTTCTGCCACATGCATTGTTAGCTCGACATCCCCATAAGGTGCTTTTACTGTCGTAGTCGCCAAGTGCAAGTGTTGGTGTCATCATGTTGAACAGCTGTTGCATGTCGTTTTCTGTTATTGGCTTGTTGGGTTGTTTATATACTGTGGTTATTTTTAGTGGGTTTAGGTTTGTGTGTACATTGATAGAGATTACTTCTAGATTGTTGACTGGTATATCTATTGGTGTTGTGCTTTGTACGTGTTGTTTTATAATTATTGGTACGCCACCCCAAGCTGCGGCTGTTGTTCTATCTTTGCGGAATGTGCGATAGCCTCTGATTTTAAATATTTCCCCTTCTGACAAGTGAGTTACAGTAATACAGGCTATATCGATATTGTATCTTGCCAGAAATGAAATAAAAATTGGTCTTTGCGGTTTTATGCCGTTGGCGGTCCAATTAAGGATTGTTAGCTTATTGATTGGTTGTCGTGAATTACCCATTGAGAATATTTGGAAGTATCTGCGTTAATATAAATGATTTGATGTGGGGAATGAGGGAGGTAATTAATTCTTCAATAAATTGTAGAATTCCATCTAAGTTTTTAACATTTGCTTGTACGGCGGGTTCGTTTGTTTCACTATTTTGATTTTAATTTGCGTTACGTTGGGTGGTGCGGCTATATAATTGACCTGTTATACGTTGGGATGTGTGGCGTAGGAAACTTGGATTTTTTGTTGCTGATCGTTGTTTTTGGAGTTCAAGGTGATAGGGGCATCCTCTCTAGCTGGCAGGGTGATTGCCGCCACAGTTAACACATTTTGGAGCTTCTTCTGGTTTTTTAGCGCATTGATTTGGTATGTGATCTTGGTTACATTTTACACACCGCGGTTTAACTGCGCAGTAGTTCTTGGTGTGCCCAAACTTTTGACATTTGTGGCACTGGTGAATGCTTGTTGATGTTTTTCTTACCTCACCTGTAACAATTGAGTGAAAGATTGTTTTTAAGTCAAAGATATCCTTGACTGTATATGTTGCTGTTAACAGTACTGCGCAGATTGGTATCGGGTGCTTATCTTTGTTAATTAGCCGTTTGACGCTTGTTATCGGTAGATTTTTGGCTAACAGTTCTTCTTTAACTTCACTGTCCGTTAGTGAGATTTGTACGTTTTTGATAGCTACCGACAATGGTTTTGAATTTGGATCTTGGAACGTGTGATATTCCATTGAGTTACTCATGTAGTATTTGTAAGTTTTCGGTAATCGTCTTGTGATGTTAGGTTTAGTTTGAGATATTTACTACTGTAGGATGTTGAAAATTCTCTGTCTTCTGTTATTTGTTTTATGTCAGCTATTATCGCTTTGTGGTTATTTACATTGTGTAGGAATATTGGTGGTATTTTGGGTTGAGTTGTTTTGTTGTCTTGTTTTTGGCTTGTAGTTGGGGTATCAATGTCAGTTTGGTTTTGTGTGAATAGAGGATAATATTTATTCTTTTTGATAAGATCTTCGTGATTCCATGAGTAGCGTTTAAGAACCTCGCTTGGTGGTGGCGTTAGCTGGTCAATTTTACGCTTTAGATTTTCATCGTCCATTTTTGTACACCCAGCCCCTTTGGCGTGGGCGTTTTGGGTTTTGTTTTACATTTTTTAGATATGTGTAATATCTGCAGAAACACTTTGATTATGCTGTATCGTTCGCGATACGACGCGGCAAGTTCAGTGTTCACTGTGATAACGCAACGTCACTGTTTGACCGCTCTCGTTCATGTTCAACACGCGACTCATCCAAAATTTAAAACCAGGAAAACAATTTAACGCTGAATTGAAAAATATAAAAATATACATGGTGGTATGTTTAAAAAATAATACCTTGAATGTGCTCCGCTGTAGCAAATCACCCTGTATATTAAAAATATTTTTATAATATGCGCATTTTGGCACTACATCACTTAAAAAAAAAGAGAAACTTCCAAATCATTTTAACAATGCCAATATTGGACGTTGACGCACTAATGAGCATCCCTCTATATCCAGAATCCTAAGCCTCCTCTGCCTTCCTTGTTACCTTTAAAATATTGTATGTCCCATTTTTCTTTATAATATTGTATCACCTTCTCTTCCTACCTCTGCCATTCCTATCATGTCCCATACAATTTTTCCATAGCTTATTCCATTTCTATCATTCTTTCTTTTGATTTTAAAGTTCTCTTTTAGCCCAGTAGAAATCGACACTAAAAAAGGCTAAATTCGCAAAGCATGATGTAGTTCTGATTTTTTTGTATGTTGTATGGACCACTTAGGGTAGTGTGAATCCAAATTTGCAACTTCGAAAAACTTGTGCTCGCTTTGCACCACGCGAAAAACTGCAATATTTTGGGGCTTTTCTGACATTTGGCTCTAAAAGTAATAAACTATGCGTTTTTCGACAAACAAATTTTAAAGTTAATTAAATTTGCAGTAATTTAAGCCCAACCGCAGCTCTATAAACCCTATAGGGACCAAGCTGTGGCCCTTCGAAGATGGTCCATTTTTCCCGAAAATTGACAATTTAAAGTTTTGCTCCCCTTCGGAGCAAAATATTGGCAAAATCGCTCGTCCTATGAGAAAAGTCATTAAAAGTAAAGTTGTAGTACATTTAATTTGCTTTCATTAAAGCACAGAACGAAGTCTGTGAGACTAATAGTTTACTCACAATCTCGAAAGAACGAAAAGATGGTTCCGCACCTACCACCAAGTTCAAAAGTGGCTGGGGGTGGAGAAGGACCCCACCGAGTGGGGTTGGGAAATGAGCTCCTATGGCCTCATCCCAATAACAACTAACAAAGAGCCAGCCCCACCACAGCTTCTCAAAATCATAGCCTGCAAATGTAAGAAGGATTGCAGGGGGGCGTGTACTTGCCAGAGAGCTGGGCTCAAATGCTCGGTTCTATGCCTGAACTGCTCAGGAAAATCATGCGATAACGTCGCCTTGATTTCGATAGACGAAGACGAGGACGATCCTGAGGAAGCTCAGGAAGAACATGAATCTGAAGAACGTGCCGAACCAGAGGAAGATCGTGAAGAACCTGAGGAAAAAGGTGAAGTTGAACCTCAACCAAAAAAAAGAAAACGCCGAGTGACTGATCATTAATCGTTACTTCCAAATATACATTATTTAATTATTCGAGTTAGGGCTTAATGCAAAGTCAGAGTCTAGGCCTTGTATCACTGTTACCATTTCTGATCTGTTGCGATCGCCCCCTTTGCTACAGTTCAGTGCTAAGATTTGAAACAGTTAAAAACTTCACAATGTTTTTAGCAGTGAGTTGTTTTTACCTCATCTGGGTGAAGTACGTAGTTACCAAGGTGGGTATTTCATTTACGTATCAGTAGGCCGCACTCACACAAGAAATGCATGGGTGTTTCATCTGCTTCTTGGCAGAACCTGCACACTCTAGTGTCCCGGAGCTTGAGGTTGAACATGTGTTTGTTCAGGCCGCAATACTCTGTGAGTATGCGTAAATTATTCCTGTTCAGCGCTAAAGTATCATGGTTATTGCTGTTTGCATAAGGTACGAGATCGTACTTTGACAGAATCCCCGGACAATGATCACCAGGTCATCAGCGTAACCTAGAGTGTACATCCTGGCTTCTGCCATCTTATGCAGGAGCTGATCTACAGCAAGGGTCCATAGTAAGGGCGAGAGGACGCCTCCTTGCGGACAGCCTCGTGTAGTAGTAACTTCAGGGTTTGTTCCGTGGACGGCTACCTTGGCAGTACGGTTCGAGAGCATCGCTTTTACCCATCTAGTTGTTGTGGGGTTCACTTGTTTGCTTTTCGAACTCCTAACTAGGTAGTGTCTCAATCGGCGTATTCTTGAAAGAACCCCCAACGTCAAGAAATACATATAGTGCAATTTGTTTGTCTTCCAATGCCTTTTCCACTCTGTCCACAAAGTTTCCGTGGATTTACCTCTACGGTAGGCATGTTGGTTACAATTAATAGGGTTGACCGTTAAGGCCTCTTCCCTGATATCCCTATCCAGTACCTTCTCCATTGCTTTCAATAGAAAGGATGTAAGGCTGATTGGTCTGAAAGTCTGAATTTGTCCAAATATACATGTACCTACAACTAATATATGTATAAGTTTTTAATTTAAAACCTGTTCTTTTTCTACTTTTCCGGATTATATACATTAATTAACCAAGTCTGCAAATTAAAAAGTAATTATCGTTTATACATGATTTTATGCCTTTTCCTTTGGTACGATCGACAGCACATCACGCGTAACACCACCAGTATAAACTGAACTCTGACTACTATGGCGCGCATTCTCCGTGCGGCCGGTACAAAGTCCAAAGTGTTACGCTTGACGTGCCGTCGACACAAATATGTATTCAAAGAGATTTGTCTCAATACTTGAAAAATCAATTTTTACCATCTTTTCGTTCTTTCGAGATTGTGAGTGAACTATTAGTCTCACAGACTTCGTTCTGTGCTTTAATGAAAGCAAATTAAATGTACTACAACTTTACTTTTAATGACTTTTCTCATAGGACGAGCGATTTGGACAATATTTTGCTCCGAAGGGGAGCAAAACTTAAAATTGTCAATTTTCGGGAAAAATGGACAATCTTCGAAGGGCCACAGCTTGGTCCCTATAGGGTTTATAGAGCTGCGGTTGGGCTTAAATTGCTGCAAATTTAATTAACTTTAAAAAGTATTAAGATTTGTTTATCGAAAAACGCGTAGTTTTGACTTTTAGAGCCAAATGTCAAGAAAGTCCCAAAATATCGCAGTTTTTCACGTGGTGCGCAGCGAGCACAGGTTTTTCGAAGTTGCAAATTTGGATTCACACTACCCTAAGTGGTCCATACAACATACCAAAAAATCAGAACTACATCATGCTTTGCGAATTTAGTGTCGATTTCTACTGGGCTATTTGTACTTACTTTCAAGTTAAGTGTGTTATATATTTTCTTCGAGTGTGCAATTTTGAGCTTGTGTGTTGGGAGGAGTAGGGGGTCTCTTACTCCCCTAATGACTAACTCTCTGAAGAGTGTTGTTTCTTTTGTTATTTCTGAATTTTTTTCCCGTGGCCGTAGCTTCTGTCGTCTTCTTTGGGGTGTCTTCTGTTGATTTTAATTGCTACATGATTGGTCTTTCTTGCCGGTATTGGAAAGAGCTTGCGCCTAAGGTTCCTGTTCTGTTCCTTATGAAACTTTCTTTTTCCTTTACCGCTTGTTACGTTGATATTTTTGTCGGATAAGGGACCCAAAAGAGTTTTCACCATTCCTGGTTTGTTCGTGTTTTCGTTTTTGTTAATCTCTTCTGCGATTGGTTTTCTTCTTCTTCGGATCTGTGGCTCTTTTTCGCATTCTTCGTTGCTTTAGTTTGTTCTAGTATTTCTTTTGCTTGTTGTATATTATTTCCTTCCATTTTTTGCTTTCAACGATCAGTGAGCTGTATTTCATTATTGCGTGCTTTTCTGGTCCTCTGAGTTAGTACATTTTTATTATTATCGTGATCTTCTTTTGTACCGCTTGCGCAGTGTCGGGGTGGTGTGGGGCAAGGCTTAATGGAAGTAAGTATTTTTTCACATGTAAAATATTCTTCCAGTAGTCATCTATTATTATTTTTGATCCCTTGAGTAGGTTTTTGTTTCCAAACATTTGATATTTAAGTCTCATGTTTATCATGCTTATTATTAGTGGGCGGATCGCTTCCAAGTCCCGGGCTTCATATTTTACTTTCAATTTCTGATTTACTGGCTTTATGACCATTTTTTCCAGTTCAAAATAGTTTGCTGTGTCCATTTCAAGACCGTACATACTTTGTTTCTTTTCTATTGTTCTCTTTCGAAATTATTCAACCCTATATCCTGTTCGGTTTATTTTTTGTTTATTCTTGTTTGATTTGATTGGATATTTTCTATTAATTTTACTATACCACTGTTGTTTGTGTTTAGCTCACCTTTTAGTTCTGTTTTTGCTTTACTCGTATATCTTCTCTAAATTGATCTTTTGAGTCTTCACGTCCATTTCGTTATAAAATTGATTAAATCTTGGTACAACATGATTGTTTGCATCGTCAGTCAGTACAACAAATTTGCATTAGACACCTAAAATCAATTCTAAGTGAAATAGCACAAGCAAGTAAGAGTAAATACTAATAAAAGATGATTTTCCTTCAAAAAACAATTATATGAAAGTTTTGCTATTTTTACAATGCTTGCCCGTGTAATTTGTAGCAACTGTAATAATATGAAAACTACCATTAAAATTGACCAAATATTAGTAATTTAATGATGTGTGGTAAATGTTAATAATTTCATAATTGTTATTTAAAATTGGGATAATTTTGTCGTCTTTTTAAAATGATTTCGTACAAGTTTAAATACTTATGGTATATTTAGTAACCCACATATAAACATGCACATATGTTACAGTAAAACCAGAGAGAGAGATTCAAACATCGGAATTGCCTGCAGAAGCTTCCGAGTTAAAATGTGATGCTAAAGATAATAAGGATTGGTCGAGTAAACTGGAATCATTACGTCATGAAGAATTAGATATAAAAACTGAAATCCCTAGTAACAATGATCATTTAATAATGGAATCTCCATTTAAGTACATCATGGATCAAAGTGTTAAAACTCATACTGGGGGAAAGTTGTATAAATGCAATGTATGTGACTATGGAAGTGCACGTAAGAGTAGTTTGCGAAGTCATATGAGCAATCATACAGGAGAGAAACCATTCAAATGTAGTATGTGTAACTTTGAAAGTGCATACAGGAACAGTTTGCAAATGCATATGAGAACTCATACAGGAGAAAAACCATACAAATGCAATATATGTGACTTTGAAAGTGCGCACAAGAGTAGTTTGCTAAGTCATATGAGCAATCATACAGGAGAGAAACCATTCAAATGTAGTGTGTGTGACTTTGAAAGTGCGTACAGGAAGAGTTTGCAAATGCATATGAGAACTCATACAGGAGAAAAACCATTCAAGTGCAATATATGTGACTATGAAAGTGTACAGAACAATCACTTGCAAAGACATATGAGCACTCATACGGGAGAAAAACCCTTCAAGTGTAATATATGTGACTATGAAAGTATACAGAAGAATCAAATGCGAAGGCATATGAGCACTCATACAGGAGAAAAACCCTTCAAGTGCAATATATGTAACTATGAAAGTGCATTGAAGAGTAATTTGGAAAGACATATCAGTACTCATACAAGAGAAAAGCCATTCAAGTGCAATATATGTAATTATGAAAATGCACAAAAGACTAACTTGCAAAAACATATGAGAACTCATACAGGATAAAAAGCATTCAAGTTCTAACGTTCCGTCCTTGTGGGGACAGGTGCCGGGTTTACCTCATAGCCAGAAGTTCGCAATAATTTGCGGCGAGACTGTAATACTTATAGGTTTTATTATATTTAATAGTTACAATAAATTAAAATGTATTTGATTCTGATGTGATAAATAAAAATAATAATATTCGCACAAGGTAATAGCGTCTGCCAAATCCTGGTCTTTGGTACTGGCTCATAGGTTGTCTTGATGGCACTGCACCGGTGTTCTCAGGAGACTGCCTGCGGCGAGCGGCGGTTGTACTCTGTAAATTTAAATAAACAAACAAAATGGTTGCCACCTGATAGTTAATTTTAAATGCGGTAATAATTTACCCACGTAACCACTAATCGGAGTCGTTTTCAGTGTTCACACAAGTTATAAGCTTAAATTGTCACCTGTTACTTGTACGGGTTAGTTTTAATTGGCCTGTGAAGTTGTTTAGGGTTTCCTTACCTTTGTAGGTTCAGTGAATGAAACCAGGTTATCAGCGGTTGGCTGCGGCCCAGATGAGCCCAGAATACCGGCCTGGTAATCTCGGCGATAAATGAAAGTGTTTCGTAAGATATTTTAAATGAAACATTACCGTACAATGAATATTTGGAATTATATCAACGCCTAGTTTTGAAAATACAATCTGGTCTGACCGAATAAAACGTATTGTCAAATTAGTTCTGGAACCCCAATTACGAATAACACGAAAATCAAAGGTCCAATTAACCTGACCTGACCGGCTTATAAAACCTTCAATCTTTTATTTCGGCTGCTTAACTTCGGCTTACTTTCTTTTCTGGTGGACTGTTGCCTCAAGTTTCGGGCTGACTTCCTCGCTGAAGTCTCGGACTCCTAGTTAATGAATTTGTGCTGGGACTCCGGATTTATACCGGATTCCCTTTCTCTAAGCGGCTCTTCCCGAGTGTGATTGAACGCGCGATGATGAGTGCGTGGATTTGGAATTTGGAACTCCACTAACACTGCTGCAGGCGCCTCTTTCGGGAACTAAACCGACCTGACATTTAATTACTAAATGCTGAAACGGTTGGTCCCCGGAAACTTCGTTACAAAGTGCATAAGTAACTATGAAAGTGCACAGAGGAATCGCATGCGATGCCATATGAGTACTCGTACCATTCAAATGCAATGTGTGTGACTATGAAAGTTAAAAAATTAAAATATCCATTGCTTAGGAGGAAGGACCTTGTCCAACAAACTCGGCGCATAGCCAACCTAGCTCTATCCCCAATCGTTTCAACTAAGTTTGCGTTTCTCTCGGATGGCAAAACAAAATACTCAATTTGAGCAACCCAATATGCAAACTCAACAGCATTTCTCAGCCGCACCACAGACGAACAAAATAAAGATCAATATGGTAAAACTAATGGTGAGAATGGACACAATTCTGGACCTTCCAACTACTATGATATGACAAATGTTATAATGGCTCGGTTCCTTCATTCATATAGTAGTCTAGAATGCTAACGGCCTGACGAAACATGCCCAGGAACTTAAAACTTTCTTAATTAATCAAAGCATTGATATTATGTTAATCTCAGAGACCTACCTTACCAATAAAAGTTATATTCTACAACTACAGAAGTACTCTATATACAATACACAACACCATGAACGCATGGCACGTGGTGGCTTTGCAGTCATTATCAAAAATTCTTTTAAACACTTAGTAAGAACTTGGTAAGAATTTTCAAAATAACTTCCAGGCAACCAGTATAGCAGTTGAAGACTGGAATGGAACTCTTATCATCGCTGCAGTATATTGTCCGCCAAAAAACACTACACAAAAATTAAATTTCGAAAGATTCTGTAAGACACTTGGACATCGCTTTACAGCCAGAGGGGACTTCAACGCAAAGCATCCTTCTTGAGGATCAAGACTAAAATCTCAAGGGTACGCCAACTTCACCTCGCAATGCAAACTGAGCATCTTCAACATTTGTTCTCCGGGGGACCCACATATTGGTCTTCGGATACAACGAAAACTCTAGACGTTCTGGACTTCTGTATAACAAAGGGAATTTTCCTAAATTATCTCATAGTAAAATCTTGTCTGGAACATTCCTCTGATCACTCACCAATAATAGTTAACTGGGGCACTCGTCTAAAAAACAGAACAAAATCACTTACACTGTATAACAACAAAACTAATTGGAATAACTTCAGAGAGTTAATCAAAGAAAAGCTACAAACTCGCATTCCTTTGACGAATGAGGATGATATAGACTTCGCTACAGATGTCTTTCGAACCTCTCTCTACATCCTACCGAAGAAAACTAAGGTAAAATTTACCAAGGTACTATACAGTGATTGTTTTCTCCTGTTTACCAGTGCTTCGTTGGTAATTAAGAAATAAAACAGTTTAATTCCCTTGTAATATTAAAAGTGAGGCTACCTTCAGTTCCCCAGCGTTTACTTACTCGTTAAAGTTAAAGTTTAATTAATTCTGTAAACTCGAACGTCGCTAGCTGCGTAGATCTGTTCATTAAAGTAAATATCGCACACAGTGGCGGCGGGCTCTTTGGTTTGGACGTCCCAATACTCTTTTGTTTAGTCCAGGGGTCTCCAAACTACGGCCCGCGGGGCAACAGCGGCCCGCGAGCCGGACATGCCCGGTGTCCGGCCCGCCATACTTTATTTTGATTACATTGTAAAATTTACAATGTAAGTAAATCATACAAAATAATAATCAGATGTTTTTATTTAACGACCAATTAAGAAACACAATAACTGACATACATAATGAAACTTTAACTGTAATTAATGATATGAGATTTATCCTAAAAACTTACAATAAGAGACATAGGTACCTACATAGGTAATTCACATAATGAAATTAAACATTATAATTATGATTAATGAGATTTATGTAGCTGTAACTTTCCTCTGACAATTGTTTGCAGTTGTGGATCAAGTTTACTACTGGAACAGCGACTTCAAATGCTCATCAGTTAATATGGATCTGTAAATATTTTTTATATATTTCATTTTGGAGAATGTTTTTTCACACAGATAAGTAGTGCCGAAACGGAAAAAAGCGTTGAAAGGATTTTGAAAAATCTTTTGTATATATATTTTATATATCGTTTGCAATTGCATCAAAATCTGAAAAACGAGACTCAAATTTTATTTTTAAAGGACCCAAAGCTGCAATTGAAATTTACCGAAAATGGAATCTCAGTTTGCTGACTGAATGTTTGGCATAGATTAAAATTCTCCAAACATTTTTTGTTCAATTGAGATTGAAACAATAGTTATTTGTATACTTAGGCCGCGAAATCATTCTTTAACGTACCGAGAGGAAGATTGCCGCCGAGGCCGCTTGCGGCCGAGGCAAGGCAACTTCGAGGACGTTAAAGAATGACGCGGCCGCAGTGTACACAACATTTTTTGTGCAATTCTGTAGAATCCTCAATAATTATTGATGAAATTTTAAAAATTATAATTTTCGTCGTAAATAGAAACACGGCCGGCTTTCATGTTACCATGGAAATGAGATAAATAATAAATAATTTCTAAAAATTGTCCATTCTCATGCGTCAAAATAAATATATAAGTGACATTTAGTTTAATGGCCGTCGTTATGTACACGTTGTGTACACTGCGGCCGCGTCATTCTTTAACGTCCTCGAGGTTGCCTTGCCTCGGCCGCAAGCGGCCTCGGCGGCAATCTTCCTCTCAGTACGTTAAAGAATGATTTCGCGGCCTAAGTATACAAAAACATTTGTGTGCAACTGTCAAAAAAACGTCACTTTTTTTTCTTGATTTTGAGTCGTGAAATAGCATATTTGTTTATAGTAAAATAAAGTCTTGACAACGTAAATAAAGTCTTGACAACGTAAAAAAAAGACTTTTTTTTACCGGCCGACAAAGACTTTTTTTTACGGGTCATGATCTTGAATGAAATTAGCTTTTATTAGATAATTCGAACGTTATTTATCTTTAATTTTGGTAATTTTTCACAGTTGCACACAAAATTTTGTATGCCCCATGGCCGTGAACTATCTTTTTTTTATTCGAATGATTATTTGGCTCGGCCTGCGCCTCGCCAAATAATATTCATTCTCATAAAAAAAAGTCCTAGTTCACGGCCTTGTTCCATAAATAACTATTTTGTGTGCAACTGTCAAAAAAACGTCACTTTTTTTTCTTGATTTTGAGTCGTGAAATAGCATATTTGTTTATAGTAAAATAAAGTCTTGACAACGTAAAAAAAAGATTTTTTTTACCGGCCGACAGACTTTTTTTACGGATCATGATCTTGAATGAAATTAGCTTTTATTAGATAATTCGAACGTTATTTATTAATATGTGATTACAAACATTGTTAATTATACATATAATAATACTGAACAAAAGTTTCTTAATTATTAAAATAAAAATTGAATGTGCTACCGCTAGCATTATTTACATTGATACCAGAGGAAGATGCAGTAGCATTAGTAGAGGCGCAATTTGTTTCATTTAAAATTTTAAATGATGTTGGCAAGCCAGTTGGAGCAAGAGAAGTACTGTCTTTTTTTTCTTTATGAAAATTTAATATTCTATTACATGTTTTATTTTTTTGCTCAATTGAATTTTCAATATAGTTTTCAGCAACTGTGCTACTCTTCCAACTACCATGACGTTTAATTTCTGTAATATCTGCTCCAGAATCTGCTAGAAGAGTAGCAGATGACCTTCTGAAACAGTGGCCGGTATACATTTTCACATCTGACAGCTTCAGAAATTTAGCAATAATACTTGGAATTTCTCCAATTTTATGTATACCGACAACCTGATTAACACATTTTCCTCTGGTATACCTTAAAAAAAAACGTTGACTAACCGCGTTAGCAGGACGTAGAGCATACTATTTTCGGTAGAGTTGAATATAATCCGGATGAGTTATTCTGAATGTTCGTTCTTGATGTGTCTTCGAGTCAGGTATGTGTACGACAAGTATGCATCCTCGATCTTCTATATTATTAACAGTCAGCTTTGTCAATTCTTCTCTTCTCATACCTCCTGAGATTTCAAAAATGAAAACTACCTAAAATAAAAAAACAATTATACACACGTTCAGCGGAATTTTGCTTTAATTACCTTCATTAGCAAATGATTCTCATCATCGGCTTCCTCCAAAAACTGCTTAATCTGCTTTCCTGACAATGTAGGTACGTGACTTTTTTGGTCGGTACCCTACTGATTTTTTCTTCAAAAAGGGCAGTAGGTAGTTTAGGGAATTTACTTATATCGATATTGTCGTTTATGTTTATCGTAGATTTCAACATGGTATATGCAGACCACGTCGTTGCTGGTTTACGATTCTTGTATTTATCGTCGAAATATGCCAAAAGCACACTTTCAGAAATGTTTCTAACCTTTTTCTCGCCACACCAGTCCTTGAATAGTCGATACGTAGCTTCGTAAATTTTTATTTGGCTCGGCCTGCGCCTCGCCATATAATATTCATTCGCATAAAAAAAGTCCTAGTTCACGGCCTTGTTCCATAAATAACTATTTTGTCGAAATGGACGATTCTTTTCATTCAAGAAAATTTCGATTATTGCTCGGAGCTGAAAAAATCATGCTAGAAGTTTTCCGCAGCTTAGCCAGCGTACTGCAGTATAATATGGTGTGTCGTTTTCTCCAATCTCTTCAATAAACTCGGAATTGACGATAGTTGAGCGCATGTGATCTGATATAAGTAGGTAATTGACAGCTGGCATGACTGGCTTTGAAACTTCCGACATATCCGAGCATCTTCCGCACAAAAACTGTTGATGAATGATGCAATGTGCGATTAATGGTTTTGAACCACCGTCATTTTCTACGAGCTTTGATACGAGAGGAAGGACACCTTCATTTTTTCCACACATGTTTTTGCCCTAATGGATCAAATTAAAATAGCTACTTGGAATGCAAATGGTCTGACGCAGCATCGTCAAGAAGTGGAAGCATTTATTAAGACAAACCAAATAGATATACTTCTAATCTCGGAAGCGCACTTTACTGAACGCACATATTTTAACATTCCTGGCTACAGGATTTATGATACCAAACATCCGGGAGGTAACGCCAGGGGAGGTACGGCAGTAATTATCAGACAATGTATAAAACACTATGAATTTAACAAGTACGATAAAGAGTACCTACAAGCAACAACCGTGATAGTACAGGAGGGGAGTGGGCCACTGGCTGTGTCCGCCGCGTACTGTCCACCAAGATATAGAGCTAATAAAGCAGGGTTTACGGAATACTTTCAGGCCTTGGGAGCAAGATTTATCTCCGGTGGCGATTTCAATGCCAAACACCCACACTGGGGATCCAGACTGTGTTCTCCGAGAGGAAGGGCACTGCACGCAGTTGTTAATGAAAACCATTTCAATCACATATCTACAGGGAAACCCACCTATTGGCCAACGGACCTAGCAAAAATTCCAGACTGCCTAGACATTTTCATTACAAAAGGCATCGGTAATATGAATTTTAAAGTGAACGAAAGCTTTAATCTGTGTTCTGACCACTCCCCGGTCATACTCACATTAAGTACTTCAGCATTTATCAAAAATAGACCGCCACAACTACATACGCAACAGACTGATTGGGATCTTTTTAGGGAAATGGTGGACAATAACTTGACGATTAATATGCCATTAAAGAACTGTGACGATATCGAAAGCGCCCTGGAAAAATTCAACAGCGTTATTCAACAAGCAGCTTGGAATGCCACGCCCGCAACCCAGAGTAAACCAAGGAAGCAAGACTACCCTAGTTTCATTATGGAAAAAATTGCTGAAAAGAGAAGGCTGAGAAAACAGTGGCAAACCAGACGCTACCCCGAAGACAAGCACAGATTTAACAGATCATGTAGAGAGTTAAAGAAGCTACTGCACGAATATAAAAATGAAAAATTCAAATGTTTTATGGAAGGTTTAACAGCCACCGAGGCCACAGACTATTCATTGTGGAAAGCCACCAAGCACCTCAAACAGCCACAGCTGATGGTACCACCGATTCGGAAAGAAGACAGAACCTGGGCGAGGAATGATGAGGAAAAAGCACAAACCTTTGCTGAACATCTTAGAAAAGTTTTCCAACCGTCTGATGAAGTAGAAGCAGAAACTCGCGAAGAAATTCTTACATTTTTGGATGCGCCATTTCAACTTTCATTGCCTATTAAAGCCTACTCCATAAACGAAGTAAAAGCAATGATTACTAGCTTGGCTAATAAAAAAGCGCCAGGGTATGACCTCATTACAGGGACCATATTAAAGGAAATACCAAAGAAAGGGCTCAGAATGATATATTTGTAACGCAATTCTGAAAACCGGATGCTTCCCAACTCAGTGGAAGATATCTAAAATTATCCTTATCCTAAAACCAGGAAAGCCCCCTAATGAGCCATCATCGTACAGGCCGATAAGCCTTCTACCAGTCCTAAGTAAAGTATTTGAGAAACTGTTACTTAAACGTCTAATGCCGATCCTACATGAAAATGAAATAATACCAGATCACCAGTTTGGCTTTAGGAAAGCACACTCCACTATACAGCAAGTACACCGAGTAGTAGACCACATAAATGCCGCATTTGAAAAAAAAACAATACTGTACAGCTACCTTCATCGACATAAGGCAAGCTTTCGATAAGGTTTGGCATCTGGGACTTCTGTATAAACTAAAGTACTGGCTTCCGTATAATTTTTACTGCATACTAAAGTCATATCTGCATGAAAGATATTTTCAAGTGAAGTACGAAGAAGAACAGACCAACCTGATGCCGATAAAATCAGGAGTCCCACAAGGGAGCGTGTTGGGACCAATATTATACATTATATATACAGCAGACTTGCCTGTTGCCCAGGATACATTGTTAGCAACATTTGCCGATGACACAGTGATTATGGCTACAGATGAAGACCCCGTAAGAGCATCACTGAAACTCCAATCTAACCTAGAGGGAATACAAAAATGGCTCAAAAAATGGTGTATAAAAGTAAATGAAGAAAAATCTGTTCACGTTACATTTACTAAACGAAGAGGCGTGTGCCCACCTGTTACACTAAATGGAACCATAATACCACAAGCTGAAAATGCCAGATACCTAGGCATCCATCTCGACAAAGGATTAACCTGGAGAACACATATATGGAAGAAACGCCTGCAATTGAACCTCAAACTTAGGAACTACTACTGGTTAGTAGGTAGAAATTCTCCGCTGTCACTGGAGAACAAAATACTTATATATAAAACCATGTTTAAACCCATCTGGCTCTACGGGATACAAATATGGGGAACGGCCTCATCATCCAACATCACTATACTTGAGCGATTCCAGTCAAAAATGTTAAGAATCATCACAAGTGCGCCGCATTACATTACAAACGCAGAAATAAGTACTGAGCTCAACATTAGTGCAGTGAAACACGAAATAGTGAGTGCAAGTGAAAGATATTTAAACATATTAGAAGTTCATTCCAACAGCTTAGCATTAAACCTACTAGACAATAGTGAACATATTCGTAGACTAAAGAGACACTATACACTAGACTTACCATTTAGATTCTAAACTAGATGTAAATGTACCCACACGTATAGCGTATAACATATATAAATACATATATGTTTTAGACAAATAAGTTAAAAGCGAACATCACTGGATGTTCACTTTCCATGTTGCTTTCCCACGTATAAAATTTGCTTAATGCTTATGAAGCAGATTGTAAATAGTTAGTCGTATTAATAAAAAAATATTTGACAATGAGTTCAGACCTTTAGACCTTCATGAGACTTTCAGCGAATTGAACGTTTTATCATAAATTTTATCAAATTCTTCCTCGTCGTTTTTATTCCCAGTAGCATGCAGAGTACTAGTTCCTTTCAGGGCCTCTTTGTAATCTGATTGCGATGTGTTTAATTTGTGTTTAGATTTAATTTGTTTTTGTTTCTTGTTATATTTTTCTATGTTGTTTGATTTTTATTATGTTTAATTAATGTTTCCCCAGTGAAAAATTTTATTTGATTC